>PNEQ01099544.1:8738-42172 GCA_003012365.1 Medauroidea extradentata | reverse complement strand
TATATATATATATATATATATATATATATATATATATATATATATATATATATATATATATATATATATATACATATATATATATATATAAGGTAACTTCGAATCTTTCATAGTGTAAAAATTGTCTCTGCCTGAAAATAGACAAACAAATAAGAATAATAACAGCTCCCGTTAGTTTCAAACACTATATGTAGGGATGATGCAATTTCGCATGCATGATAGAATAAAATATCCTATGCATATACAAGTCCACTAGCTGCTACCCAGTGGAACAGCAGACAATGAACGAATAGATAGGGCTTGAGTATGCATAACATATTTTAGTCTAACATGCAGGTCGTTGAATCCGCGAAATTTCACCAACTACATGTAACAAAGATAAAAAAAAGTCTAGGTATATTTGTTTCAATAGAGAGGCATACAGTTGTAGTTTTTGGACGAGGTATAGCTAAATTTACATTGTACAGAAAACATGTTTCTATTTTGTTGCCAGGTACAATGCGATAACCTTGAATATATTCTACAGGCGTAAATTTTTGTTATTAGTATGAAAGCTGCAAATTGTTAGAGGACGACTTTGTAAGTTCAATTAAGTATTAATAAAGTTCACTTATTCAGGTATTTCACACAAAACCATTAATCAAAAGAGTACATTGAATATAAGGGAGCTAAGATTCGAAGTGGGATAAATTCACATTAATTAAAAATAATTGCAGAACATAATATTATTTTACTTGTTATAAAGCAGTGAACTCATAAAATTAACCATGTGAATATAATTCTCCCACTCACAGTATTTCTCTCACAATGAAATGCGTTGCATTTGTCAACAAAGAAACTAATAAAATATTACTAACCAAGCTCACCACATGACTCCGTGATAGCCCAAACATTTGTTACACAAGACGTATTACTACTTTCTTGGCACTTCGTTCAAGGTTCAAGCTGTACGTTTGACTTCTTCGTTATGCTACGTTGCACAACAGCATGAGGTACCTACTAGACTGAAAGAAAGTCATGTCTAATAAGAACTATTGCCCGCGATATATTCGTTGGTTTTCATTGTAATGCCTCTTTGAGTCATAAGAAAGTCCAATCTCAGTACTTCAAATTGTCAAAGTAATTACTTAAAATACGCATTTGTAATGCCAATAACTTCTCAAAACACAATTTTTTTTTCAAGTTATAAAAAGTAAAAGTAAAAAAAAATTGCAAGAAATATTTATCACAAAAATGTTTCGACAGTAATTTCAAATAATAAATGTCATTAATTTCGAATATAATATTAAAAGTGGTTAATTATAGTAATTACAATTTATCTTAAAACAAAAATATTTGAATATTCTAAATGGTGAAAAATTAGCCCCGATTATCCAATGCCGATGGACACGAGAATGAGTGTTTGTATAATACCTGTCGTGTATTGAATAGGTGTGACACGTGTGGTGACAGGCGTGGACTTGTTTGACACACGAAGACTTGCAAGGTGTGGAGTTTCGATCTCTGGAAGTGTAATGTAGCTTTTGCTCCAGACAATTCACCAACGATTTTGCTGCCAGACGCCACGAGACACATTAATTTCTCAACCCTTCTCGAATTTTGCCTCACTGCAACAGATGTGAAAAGGCATTCTCTCACATGGACAACCTAATTAACCACCAAAAGATCTGCAAGGGAGTATACTGAGATGACTGTTCCTGACTATAAAAACAATCATGCTGCAATCAACCCCCACAATTTTAACGACGAAAAATGTTTAAAGTGGGGAATCTTGACCAAACACGTAGAAGGTGAGAGAGCTTTAGAATTTTAAAACATTTGTTTTAATTTTTGAAATGTTTCCAAATGTTTGGAATATTTCAAAATTTTTGAAATTATACCTTTGGTTACCTTAACGAAAAGATCAAGGTCATCCAACATGGCGACCGGGGCCGTGACGTTACAACATGGCAGCGAGGTGTTGGGTTACAAGTCCTTAGTCCTGAACCTGAACCTATCAGGTGTATGGGCTAAAAACTCCTCTACTCATGAACATTTAACTAATTCCCGCCCACACAGCAAAATAACAAATAGTCACGTGAAACGACAGACAGGGGGCAGGGTGAGGAATGTGGACGGACCAATAATCGAGCAACATATTGGAGACATGATCTTTCCTTTTCTCTCTCTCTCTCTCTCTCTCTCTCTCGCTCTCTCTATTGCTGGCAACCTTTGTTCGACGTGTCCCTGGTTAAATTCGGGTAAATACTGACCATTAAAATCAATTATATTTTTCCAGATATTGATCCTTATCCTTTCAGCATATCACATAGAAATTTATATTTTGAGTGGTTCCCACGCTGGTAGTACACATAGTTAATGGTAAAAATTACGTAAGTGTAAATTACGTGATTGCAAATTTCCAGTGGCTATGACGTTTCGAAGGTCGTTCACGGGAACAAAATATATTTTCAGTATTTCCATAATATTTAATATTGTGTGATAGTTTTTATGCAACAGAATGAGAAAAGTGTATATATAAACATTAAGAGTGACATTATTATTTTTTAAATCAGCATAACTAAAACGAATGTAACTATTTAAATTTCAATATTGCCCTGTATTACCATGCAACTACGTATTTTACTCTAAATTGTAAGCCGTGTATTCTAGCTTAAGGTGTCAATGTTGAATACCTCATCGATAAGCAATCTACGTTATTATTGCGGTACAAAATTTCCATAATATGAAAAATGTGAAATTTGAATTGTACCAACGTACGAAAAGAAAACAAACTTCAGACAAGGTCGGAACCTCATTTTTAAGACACCACGCTGATTGAAAAACACTGTTTCTAAGTCCTCCAACATGGCTAAAAACGGCCTTTTCAGACTGCCGTACTTCAAAATGTACTAACCGGATTGTTGTGATATTGCCTGGTAAATTAGACAGCAAACTCCCAAAATAATAATAACATATGAGCAACCATTAAATTAATAATGACTTTTTAACAGGATGTATGTGAAACTCTGATTGCGACATGCACTGAACTTAGTTGCAGTCTTTCCACCAATAATATATTATACGGTCACCGCTTAGTTTCCCTTAGTAGAAACCGTTCCGCTGGAAGCCTGCATGCTAGTTCAGCGCTTGGCTCGTTGAGGCGACGCGGCATTTGATGCGCGCTTCAAGGTCGACCTTACTGCTCCGTCGCTTTTGAACCTCTCACGCGCGGGTAGGAGGCGCCCTTAAGGTTGAATCCTACCTGGAATCCCAGATACTACGCTGTCAGAAGTACACGAAAACACCACGTCAGGTTCCTAAAATTATATCGTGTGAAGTAATTGACTGATATTAACAATTCAAGTTTCAAATGAAAGATGAAACCCTAGCATTAAAACTTTAATAAAGTCATTTGCATTCTAAAGTAATATTAAATCAATTTTTTTAAACTTTTTGAAAATTGTTTTTAAATTGGTTGATTGCAATAGTAGTTCCGTGAATTCTCATTACCTAATTAAAATTTAGAAACCAAATTAAGTTTGCGAGAAAAAAAAGGAAATCTTTATGTAGAGTTGTTACAAGTATAATTAGAATTAGGCAGTTGAAACTTCGTTAAATTAATTTTTTCGTCGGAAATGGTATTTTAACTAAAAAAAATATATAATTTAATCTTTTGGTCAAAAGTTTTACACTTAACAAAATTAAAATCATGTCAACCTTAGACATTAAAAATTATTTTAATAAACTGGTTGGTTTCAACAATTTAACTTGAATTGTTTTCTAAAAAAAATGCTTGATCTAGGTTGCGCTGTTTCCACTGGACAGTAACATATCTTGAAACTACTTGCAGTAGTCGCAGTGACTATCTGCTGTGAGGAAAAACGAATAAATTATGAATATTGTATTGTTCAGTATTTCCCCAAAACCCTGAAGACTGAATCGGCCCGCGATAAATGAACGAATACACGCAGGCAGGGAATAATTTCCTAGTACCGTGTGCAGGCAGTATTCCACCGAGTGAATATGTATCTACTTTACGAAATTTTGAAACACATCTAAAAAAAATAACAGGGTGTCATTATAGATTAAACCAGTAGATCGAGACACTCATGACGTGAAAAGGAAGCAGAAGGATGGTCAGATCGGAATTCGAACATGGGTCACCTTGAATGCAAGTTCAGAATTTCACCTGTGCGCCATTTTGCCTGGAGTAGAGCACAAAACAACTTTTCACGTTAATCTATGCTAGTTTACTCAGTTAGTTGAGTTATCTTACAAATTGACAGAGAGATTCATAATTATAGTTACTGACATTTTAAATTTGCCGTACATCATAGGCAGCAGGAACGTAACAGCTTCAAAATAAATGTCAATGACTGCTGGATTTTGCTTACATAATTACTTAGTACAACTAATAATAAATAATATAATCTAATTTTTAAAAACACAAACCTATACACAAAGATGAGAAGAAGATAATACACGCTTTATGAGTAGATATCTCACCCATCTAATTCAAAATTTTCTTTTAAATTAGGCATGTTTTTGTACCTTTTATTATGATAACTAAATGCAAACTCGAAAAGCCCTTTATACGTTATACAATGTTTTCACACATTATCGGTTAATTTTTGAAGGCGTCGAACGCAATCTAAAATACAATAGGTATTGCGCTGTGTCTTTGCATCTTAAGGTTGATTTACGATGCAAAAATGTGCGTAGCAAACGTAAACGTATAGAAATTAAAGTATATTTTCTCATGACACAGACTATTGTGATGCATGCGTGTCGTGTAGAGTCATGGCGCTGACTTGTAGGTGTGTTTGAAATGGTTATATTTTACTTCATGACGTAAGCGTAAAGGAACGCACTAGAAAATAAACGTAAATACTTTCACCCAACGACACTTCTGTCTTCTTTGTTTTTGTAAGTATCTCCAGCGATAAACATCACGTGTATTTAAAAATACATAACATATTTTTCATGTTGAGATAAACTTGTTCGCTCCTAGCTTACTTCACATATTTCACAAAGTTATTAAAATAAAACTGTATGGGTGTATTTGAATGTACGTTTTGTGAAATAATTTTTAAAGGAATTATATGTATACATTCTATCATGATCTATCATGAAATTCGTCAAAATTTAACCACATTAGGCTAACAACATGTTTGAAACTAATTTTATTGGAAAATTACATCTTTTTGAATAAGGTATGCCAACTAACGAAATTTGTTTTGATATGACGAGTATAGCATATCCACGCAGTTAGATTAGGCATACTTTACCCCAGCAAAGAGGGGCTGTACTTATTTGTGCCGTTCTGTGAATAAATAAATAGCTAAGGCAATATATTTTGCTCATTATGTTTTGTCTTTTTACATCCTTGTTAACCATATTATGTTAATTAAGCACTAAAATATTTGCACGATACATATTAACCTCATAGTGGTGCAGATGACCTGCGTCATATTTATTGGGCAGATTATTTTGAATTAATTATAAATACAGTGATAACATAGCAGTTAGCTTGCTGTTATGAAATTCATCGTTTGTGTAATTTGTAGGCAGTGGACGACAGAGTTGCTTGGTTTAAAGGTAAGGTTGAGAAGAAAATGAAATATCCAAATTTGATACCTTTATTGTATTAATTTCCATGCAACACAAATTTACGAGGAATGCTCCAAATAATTTTAAGATAGGTTGGCAAAACTGTTTTAGAAAATGTATAGGAAAACAAGTCGTCACGTATGTAACTATAGCCACAGGTAAAAAAAAAAAATTAAATTAATAAAGCATCTAAAAATCATGCCATCAAATACATCAGATCAATTCGAATCAAAAAAATATATTGGCCCACTTATGACACCCGAACCAAAATAACGAACAGCAATCAAAAAACGGCTATTTTTCTAACTGCCCCTACAAAACTTTTCTGACTGCAAGCACACGGTTGTGAGACTCAGGTGAGGAAATGGTTGGTGGCTGACCCTGCATGCAGGTAAGCTTGATTTACAGGTAGTTGCCTCTGGAGGCTTATGGCAATGCGACGGTGCACATCCCTCCTCCCTACCCGCTCAAACATTACAAGAAAGACCGTGCTATGACGTAGGCGCTTGACAAGTTGTCTGACTACATACGTTTAGTTTATATAAGCAAAATACAGTGCTACGATCTGCTGAGTCATAAACACACCAGAGTTGGCTGGGATTCAGTCTTAATGATAACAGATAATTTCATCTCGAGCCTTCCCATGATAATCGTACAACGTAAGACCCAGGCTTACATACCGCGTGGTATTTACATTCAGCCTATTACTTGTCAACTTAGTTTTCCAAAGTGTTATTACTGAAAATATCTTAGAAATTGACTCTCCAACCAAGCCCTACTTTATTTTCAATGTAATTATAAATAAACATTAAAATTTAATACATAAAATTATATACCCATTAACTAATAGGCTACTTGTAGTAGTCTTTTGTTAATAAGAACATCAAACTTATTTCCCTTTATTATTTTCTAGACATTATTAAATGATTGTTTGCTAAATAAAGTTTGTTAAAATTTATTTCGTATAACATTATTATTTCCGTACGATTATGAGATTATTTGTAACTTGTGGTATTCACAAACATTATTGTTAATGTCATTTTATTACTGGAACTTTTTACATTTATAAACGGGCCAGCCGAGATATAACTGAATTTTTACGCGTTTTAAATTTGTACGTATTTCAAATACATGTATCGTTTAATGTGTAAGTCAAATAGATCAATAAATCTATTTAATATAATCGTGATTTCATAACAACATAGGTAATTCATTCGAAGATATAAAAATTTCTTGTTAAGGTTAATTTTTTCTGTTAATCTCTTGCTTGTTCATCAATTGCCATAGTGCTGTAATCCAAGTTTAATGTATTGTAAAACGTAACTAGAATTAATGTTATTTGGTTATTACTTAAGCACTATACTCCAAATTCTGTTTTAATAAGTGTATAACATTTGGGATTTATTTTTTCAGCAACAACGGCAATGTAATCGGTGTAAGTATTAGTACTAATGTTTGTAATCGTTTATCGTTAAACATCAGCATTCACATCAGGCACGTTACGTAATGTTCTAATGTCACAACAAAAATTGTTGTTTTATATACGTATAAGCCATTTGAGAAACAATGTAAGTAAATTTTCTGCCAAAATGAGTTGTGGGTGTTATATTTTTTTTTTTTTGGAGGTAGACAATGAAACGTGGTGTTTCTCATATTAACACATAGCTCAATACCTTGCTGCACTCGCAAATGACGCTAAATTGGTTTAACCATGCGTGTATTTGCCTCTGTACAAAATTAAATAATCCGCAACTCATTTAGGAGAAAATTGACTTATGTTGTTTCTCAAATGACTTATGTATATATACACACGCCCAGAACATTTGAAATGCGTTATATGAAATTGTAGAAGAACAATTCTTAATTTTGTACTGTAAATTTTTTAAATGAAAATATGATTTTCTTGTCAATAATTTTAATTTCGTTACACGTAAACAACCGTCAGCTGACTAATCAACGCTGATTAAGCAAAGTAAAAATTCAATTTCACTAACTTTCAAATGATTTTTACACTCAGTATTTCTTTCTTTATTGGTGTAAATCCAAGTTTAGCGCGAAAGACAACAGACAATCCTAACGTACATTCTAAACAGGAAAGTACGTTTTACGACTAGAAGAATAAAAGCACGCAGAATTGTTTTGGTAGGTGCAAAGTGTGAAATGTTCCGAATAGTTGGAAATACATTCTTGAAGAACATTCAACACATTTAACAGAATCACAAAATGGTACTGATCAGAATTCGGCGTAGAAAACACGAAATACAAAAATGGAGCAGTAACTCATAAAAACGGCAATGTAATCGAGGAGACCTGTTATTTTTCTGTAACAGCACGAAGAGTGGTCCGTGGAGATGCGAGGTTGGAAGAGTAAACTAGCGGTAACTTTGAACTCAGAGAGAACACAGGGTGAAACTATTGCTTGAACTTGAAGAGCATCTCCCACAGCATCGAAATATGACTGGCAAGACGACTTTCATTCTGGAAAAACTACGAGCGTGCTCTTATAGAATTAGTTTGAAGTTTGTAGCCTTCTAATATAAATATTGCCCTTATCACAGGCATGGTTTTATTTACATATAATATCTGAATAATAATCAAACATTGATTACACAAATTACATCAAAATAACATTATTCAATAGGCAATTGTTGTAACCCTAGTTGTCAGTATATTATAATCATAACTTCCAATGAATGTATATACGTCAATGTTCTCAATTTTTATACGACTTGATGCCTCAGAGACTAATGAATGTAAAGCTTACACAATTCTTTTGGTCAGTTTTATTTATAGTTATTTCATATACACGGCCTCTCCTACAGCATTGAAAAAGTTTACGACATGAGTAGAAGCGATACCTAGACAGCTGAGGGAACAAAAAAGTCGTGAAATAAAATGCTTTAACACTCGAATCGGTAGATCATGTTTCTTTCCCGTTGCGGAAGAGCTATAAATGGTAAACAAAAACATCGAACTCGGCATCGCATCGTAGTGGTATAAATGGCAATTTTTGCTAGAAATATCGGTAAATATATTTAACAGTATTGAACAGTACTGTATTTGGTATAGGTTTTTTTATTACAGAGCGAATTTTATTTATTATGACATTGTCGAAAAGTCACAACCTATAATATCTCATCAAGCACTTACGTATTTATGACTTAGTAAATTACGAAATTTTTTTTCTTTCATTACGAAACAGATAGTTATTAAGATTTCAGTATTAAATGTCAGATAATTAACAGACTTCAGAGAACTTACCAATAATACTTATAAACAATCCGGCTAGCAAATGTTAGCAGCGATCATAAAGGTAATGTGCGCTAATGTGAATTTAAATTTCTCTGGTCAAAGAAACGTTACTATAAAGAAAAACTATCATAATAATACAAAAAAATTCTTTAGAAACACGCTATTTAAACACGGTTCTCATAGAGCGTAAGAAGTTAAATGGCTAAAATAAAACCTTCACTTCGAACATATCAGTTTTTATTTGTACCGTTATCGGTCTAACATTAGTTTTATTGACTGTACAAAAATCACAAAATTTAATATCTGACGTAAATTTAAGAATTGCATCGCTCTTATTAATACTTAGGCCTAAATGACATGAATGTAATTAGTGTATCTTAATTTCTTTATTAACGTGTAACATTAGGCAAAATAATTATTTTAATATAATATTTAATAATTGGGCTCGAGGCATATTTTACAGAAATAACATTAAAGTAAGCGATATCTATAAAACTTTCAGTGATATAGAATATATTTTCTATATTTACTGACGATTTATAATTATATAATTATGTTTATAATAAAGGCAATTGATTTAATACAACTTTTTCTTAAACATCTAGCGATATTTATCTTTTCAAGATTTTTTTCGTTTCACGATGAACTATACTGGTTGACCTTACCGAGGAACAGTTCACAAATAGATACAATGCTAGATTACTATATCGCAAAAAACTTCGTAAAGACTCTTCGTGTCTGAGATTGTTGAGTTTTATGTCTGTAAATATATAAATGAAGCCACTGTAAGTTTCTTTGACCAAAAATGTAAGGAAATATTGGCGTTTGGCCGTAGAGGTGCTAGAGGCTATTTTTAATATAGTATGTTTGTACAGTGAAAATAATGCACAAGTGCCTTTGACAGACATGGTGGCTGTACCTGGGATGGCTACCATCTGCTTGGCCTGCACGAAGATATTTCTGCCACCGCGAAACGCATGGATCATGGACGGAGAATGACTGGCCTACCACAAACAACTCCGGCCACAAAGAATGAATTTCGCAGATGAGTGTAAACAGCATAGATTGGACGAGGAGGAAGGGATATTTCTTCTTCCTCTCTGTGGCGTGTCGGTGGTGTAGGAGCAATTATTGTTGCCGTGTTGAATACATTGTCCTATGCATCTTAATTGTCTGTTGTTCCAGTAAGTAGCAGCTAGTGAACAAATGGTCGGGGCTTGAGTATGCATAGTATAGTGCATTCTAACATGCAGGTCATTGAAACCGCGAAATTTTCCGGCCCTTAGCTGTTATTAGAGATGGTGAAATTTCGAGAATTCAATAACTTGCATGCTAGAATCAAATATCCTATGCATACTCAAGCCCGGTCTATTCGTTTATTGTCTGCTGTTCCATTGATTAGCAGCTTTTGGACCAATGGTCGGGACTTGAGTATGCATAAGATATTTGATTCTAACGTGCAGGTCAATGAATTCGCGAAATTGCACCATCTCTAAGCTTAGTCATACTTAACTGCAAGTTTAATCGTTGAATGTGTGTGTAATGAGTTTTCTAATGATTTTGCGCACGTCATCCTAGGTGTTAGCTTAATGGTTAAAATTGAAAAATATAAATACTTATTTAAAAATAATTATATGCAATTGATCTCAGTAGCAGGTAGTAGGATTCAGAAACGAAATAGTCAATTACGGATTACGTAAAACAGGAAAACACGTAGTTTTTAAGTTTGCATGTCGAACGTCCACGTAACGTCAACTTTAAATAGGTATTATCCTGTTACTTGTGCAACTGGCTTCGAAATTGGATGTAACTTCAGCGGAATGTGAACAACATAAAAAATAAATAAAACTTCAGATTAATCAGAAAAAAATATGATGTTCGGAGGGATTCTTGTGTGTCTGGAGACAGTACAAGATTTGGTCTGCATTAACTTGCTTCTTTATCATTGGTTAGGACCCTCTAGAAAGTGTAATATGAGTTAAGAACCTAACTGCGAAAGTGACACAAACTTAAAGTTGCTTGAATACTAGCCTGTACCCAAAACAAAACGCGAATATTTCTGGTCCCTGCTAACGACTCTTCAGTATCTTAATTTTTAATAGAAAACACGATAAAATTGGGAAACATTACATAAGTTGCTTAAAGCGAAGATAAAATTGTTTGAAATTATATAGCTTAGCTAAATATAGTCACCTAATGTTACATTCGTCGCTGCCACATAGTTAAGTTAATGAAAGGTTCGTTTTTGCGTCATAGTTCTGCAATGATTTTCAGCGTTTATTGCACGATGTTTATCACGGTGCCTCACAGTTGTCTAGCGAAGCACACTTCTCCATAAAGAGCGCACAAAATAAATCCCAGAAGAGTAAAGCATTTCGTTATTAAAAATGTTCCAGGCGTTGCGACTACTCCTTATATCCTCTTCCTGAAGTATTCGGGTAAACACACGCGGAGAGGATAGAAACTGGAGTGCTCGTAAATTATTAAGACGTAGCAAAGAAAGAGCTGGTAAAGACCAGAGGTAAATCGACTATCACTGTGGTACTAACGTCTAAAAATAAATTCCTTGCGAAGTACCCTACATAGCTCGATCGTAGCTTAACTACTTTGGCATTGCGGATAAAGACGTCGACAGAGTGCAGAAGTGGTTATAAAATGTTTCGAGTCTGTAACAAAAAACGGTTGAAGGAATGTGTTAAAGGAGACGGGAAGAAGGTTGGAGGTAACTCCCGTCCACGTTGCGTGTTAGTAACACTGCTCAGAAACAGCAAATATGAGCGGTTATAAACTTCCACAAGGTGCATGCTAGGAGATTGTTACAACTGTTACAAATACAGCTGGGAACTTCAGCTCTCTTATTTCTTTGTTGAAAGAGTTTTTGCAGCACTGCCAACATTATAACACATTATTTAGAGGGCGTGGGGGCACCTTACGAAGGTTATGCAAGAGAATGAATCTAGGAATCATGGCATGCGTTACCATTTGCCAGCGTATTTATTCGGTTGGATGAAATTACGATATACTCTTCTTCTGTACCATCATGGGTGCGATATTCTTCTGTAATTAGTTCCTTATTGCTGCGGGAAAGTGCTCGAATGACAAATATGCATAAAATCACAACCAGAATAAAATAACACATGAGGGCCTACAGATATGAAAACCAGCATTTATCAATGCAGCATACTTCATGAAAACCAAACACAGCATATATTTCGACAAGTTTTCCTCAGTATCCAACATTCACAATGTCATCCTCTGGGGCAAGCTGCGGGCGGTGCTCTGTAGTATGTCTGCATACGAGGTGCGATACGCTCCACATACGACATTCATTTTGTGTTATTTATATAAATTTTATTTTAATAATGTTTGTGAGGGTAGTGTTTATTTATTGAACGCGACGAGTGTAAGTTATGTACGAGAGTGTTAGAGACGAGGCAAGGAGTGTGCGTCATGACGCTACTTCACTGCATCCTCAGTACCGACCATGTCACAGCTGGGTGACACATCACACTCCACTTCCTGCGAGCCAGTCCAAGCATGCACTTCCTCCTCGTATATTCGACAACTCCGCGCTTCTGAACCTTTTTATTTGTAGCGGCAGTATTTTACACCGAGCGCCAGGTCCGCCCTGCGAGAGAAGGACATGCAATATATCTCATAGAAGATATGACCATGCAGCAGTCAATGGAAATTTGTCTAAGGACGCTGTTTCTGACTGGCTATGTTGTTACATGCTGCTTGTAGTTATGTACGCACTTTTTAAGGCTTCAGTCAAGCCCTATACTTGACAGTCATTTACCGTTTGAAGCAATCTTGTAGATCACATCTAACAGATCTAGGTAGTTTCCCTTGCCACATACTTGATTCTTCTCGTACTTTACCTTGTTAAATTACGTTTAACTGGTTATCTTGTATTCTTCTTCCAAATTATATTTGCCTCTCCTCTCGACAATTTGATATGACTCAATTTGTGTCCATTCTCTCATAAATGCTCTTAATGCTTCGTACCAATATAATAGCATAGTTGATCGTTCAGTAACAGAATTGAACGTGAGAATGAATATGTTTGTAGACATACGCCATTGCTAAAGTATTGTTGGCTAAAACTGAACAAACTGTGTAGGACCACAAATACATTGTTTCTCAAAACTTGCTCAGCTGCATAGATTCAAGAACAATGAGCATGTTTGCGCAAACTTCTTGGACAGTGTCTGGCCTGCAGCACACTCTTTTTCTATTATTTCTTAGACGCTACATTTTTATTGCCTTACAAGCGTTCCCAATAAAACTGGATCAAAAGGAAGTTTCAAACGGAATTTTTGCGAATGTATTTGTTACGCCCTCCACCTCCTTACATACTTCTTAGGACTAGG
This sequence comes from Medauroidea extradentata, assembly GCA_003012365.1. Lineage (NCBI taxonomy): Eukaryota > Metazoa > Arthropoda > Insecta > Phasmatodea > Phasmatidae > Medauroidea > Medauroidea extradentata. The sequence continues at coordinate 28,955 of PNEQ01099544.1, read as the reverse complement.
TAATTTCATCTCATATCTGTCTACGTTTACTGGAGCGTTCATTATTTAAGTTATTTTAAGTTATTTCTCGCTGCTCGTACTTGCTTTTCGGATCGTCTGCCTTGCACGTTTACAAACTTTGTTTTGCTACTAATAATCAAGTTATGTTATAAAGAAAGAAAAAACCAACATATAATACTTAAATACTTAACGTAATCATTACACTGACGCGATCAACACCTCAATATCTCTACTGGTTAGACAGATATCATGTGTTGATGGAATACAAATGTGCTTTTTTATCCTTTTGAGTGTCGAATTTCGAAATATTTTTAATTCACATCATAGACATTTGTATAAGTATCCAACTGAAGTGCAAACCACGATGCTAGCCCGTTCAGTCGAATAAAAATCGATAATTCATTAAAAAGCACATATGACCTCTGCACAGTACTGAGAGTTCAAATTTCGAAAAATCTTAATACCGTTTTGCGATCATTTATGTAATTATCATCCTGATGCAAAAATTAACTATATAGCTCGACGGGTTCGTTAGACATCGAGGATTTATCTAAAACCCATTCAAGGTCTTTTTACCTCTTAAAATAGTGAATTTCAAAAAACCCTTTAATTAGGTCTTTTTTAGAATACTTTATTGGTGTATTGTGGATGTGAAAAACACGACAATAGCCCGCTGAGCTCAAGATATATCGACGGTAAATTGAAAACACATTTCACCACTTTTCACCCCTTTTCACCTCCTTAGGTGGCGAATTTCGAAAATTTGTGACATTACTATTCAGGTATTTATGCAATCTTCAATCTTAAAGAAAAATCACATCGCTATATAAAAATCAACGGGATCGATATATATCGATCGTGAATCGAAAACACATTTTACTCTTTACTTTATCTCTTCGGGGCCGAATTCCAAAAATTTATTTAAATTTTATTTGGGATACTTACAAAAGCATCAATCTAAAGCAAAGAGCACTACGATATCTCGATTGGTTCGATAGATGTGGAGGAATAATCGGAAACACATTTCACATATTTTCACCCCCCTAATTAAAGAAATTCGAAACGTCTTGGAGTCCTGTCATAGACATTTGTACACGTAACCATTTGAAGCAAAAATCACGACGATAGCCAATTGTGTTTCAGTGATATAGACTATGCTTAAAAACACATTTCGCCCCTTTCTACTACTTGGCGGTCAAATTTCAAAAAATCCTAAACCTGCTTTTCGGGCATTCACGTAAGCAACATTTTTTAAGTGACTACCAACTCTCTATCCCGAAGGATTCGATAGATATCGATAGTTATTCGGAAACGCATTTAAGGTATTTTCAGCACCTTAAACGTTAAATTTCGAAAAAGCCTTAAATTGGCCAATACGCATTTTTATGTGTGTCCTATTAAAATAAAAACACGATGATAGGCCGTCGGGTTTGAGCTTAATCTATGTTTCTTCGGAAATACATTTCATCCTTCTTCACCCTCTTAGATGTCGAATTTCGAACAACCCCTTCTTAGTGCTCGCCTACGACCTGAGGGGAACGCCCTTAAAAATTTTACGTTTCTAGGTTTAGTGGTTTGGGCTGCAGTTTGATATGTCAGTCAGTTAGTGTCCATTTTTATATATAGAGATTACGCTAAGTAGTACAAACTTTTTGTCACAAAATGGCTAGAATAATTTTCGCATTATTAAATGCGGTTTAGGCTTATGGAAAATGTTTTTAATTACTCTGCAAAGTGAAGATACTGCGCCTTAATTATGACGTGCACCAAGAATTTCGTAATCTTATTATAGTGTTTTTTAAACTCATTAAAATTTTTATGAACATTATTAAGTCAACTTATTTATTGAAAGAAGAAATGTTTTAAGCCTCTACCTTTTAAATAAAATCAAGTGTGAACGTCAATTTTACTGATTGAGTGACGTACCGTACTCAAAGTAAAAATTATTCAAAAATATTTAAATTAGATTATTCGCGATGAAAGTAAGTACAGTAATTTACATTATTTCATAATATACTTCAATAAATGAATTTTTAAAATACCAGGTACATTCGTCTTAAATATATAAAAATTCAAGAAACCAAATGATCTTGAACTGTCCAGGCGTCATTCTGAGAAAATTTTCCTCAAATCCGATTGTGATATCTTTGGCCACTTGTTTATTGCATATCAAGAAAGGAAAGGAGATTTGGACGAGTTCTTTAGTCGTGAAAACCAACCATTTTCTGTGCTAATGGTCAACCACGCTCTTGTAACAAGTCAGACCTGCTGAAACTGTTGAACTTGACCACTTCTAAATTTGCATCAGGGCCATTGTGTGATGCAAAGATTTTTTTTATGGCGCTGCTGTTGTCCACGTGATTAAACCTGGAGACTGTAAAACATTTCAGGATAATGTGGATACTAAATTGTTACCTAATTTACAGAAGCAGCTCGGAAAAGTTAGTCGAATAGGTGTCGTATGGAGTGTCTACATTGCCGATAGCCTCAAGAAAGATACTTGAAACAAGCGTGGTGCTGATGTCAGAGTGCATGCTAGTCTGCAATTATTCTCAGAAAGAGCAACTGGGAGCAATACCTTCGCATGGATGGTAATAAATCCAAAATTTTCTCCCTTCTCAGTCACAGTATTGTGTCCATACATATTCCGGATAAGGAGGTATATTCTACTGTAGTCTCCAGTGTCATGTGCTACCTTCCACGTGCCAATTTAGAGAAAATAAGCCCCTGCAACAATGAAGAAGCAGATACCCGCCTTTTCCTGCATGCAGCTAATGCTGCATGCATATTGTGGCTTTAAGCTGAGCATTCGATCTACCGATACAGATGTTGTGAATGCGATCTCAAAGTTTCCGGAACTATTTGCTGAAGAATTGAGGATTGCTTTTGGAACTTGGAAGAGTTTTAGATACACACCCATTCACGAGGGGGCTAATTCCTTGGGCCCGAACAATACGAAAGCCCTTCCCGTTTTCCATGCACTAACTGGATGTGACATAGTCTCCTCTGTCAGGCGTAGAGGAAAGGTAAAACCTGGAATCCATGGCGTTCTTTTCCAGCAGCTACTGAAGGTTTCCGTACACTGATTTCTAAAAATCTGGAAGATGCTTTCCCCATCATTGAGCAATACGTGGTTTTCCTTTACGATCACTTCAGTTACACATCGTCAGTGAATGAGCTACGAAAATAACTCTGCACAAAGAATCAAAGAACACTGGACACCATTCCTCCCACTCAGGATGCACTGATGCAACATATAAAGAAAGCTACATACCAGGCAGATATGGGACCAATCTCTTAAACATATGGGGTTGAGACTGCTTATTTTTACTTATGAATCTCCACATATGTTACAAGATAATTAACTACCTACTTTTCTTTACAGGTGTAGTGTAATCCATCATCATAATGGGGCTGGGAAATGAATTCTGGAGATTGGAAACCAATACGGACAACACTGTCTTTGAGTTCGGAATCTGTGCAGCTGGTGTCCCGCAAGTGTCGAAAATCCTGTTCTTATAGGTGCAAATGTGTCAATGTGGGTCTGAAATGCACTGCTCTTTGCATTTGTAACGGTGAGTGTGAAGAGAACTAAGTGTATTCAACTTCGGTAAGATAACGATTGTTTTATTTTCAAAACAAGTAGTATACGTAAAGCGCAATTGTAATCCGCAGTTAGCTTATTTCCAGTGACTTTTTGTTGAAAAAAAACCTTTCATACTACTTTTCACTGTGCTAATAAGTAATTTTGATTTTACCTCTCCATTGTTTACTCTCTTTTAAGGTGACTGCTTGTTAATCACGGTCTTGTGTCACATGTGTTAGTAATAAATTGTCTGCATGCTGCATATGCAGCGCTGCGTTGAATATGCTTTCACATGAAATTTAGGTTTTATAATAATTTTAGCAACAAAACGATGGTTTTTAAACCGTCCAGCATCTTATTCTACATTAAACAGAATGCGTAGTTGTGTACTTGTAAATAAATTTTGTATGAATCAGCTATCGATTGCTGTAGTTTAAATACTCTAAAAACTTATCACATTGTCCGGCCATTTGTCGACCTATAATTGGGAGTACATCACACACCATTTTGTACCATTGACGATTAATTGAAAATACATTTCACCACTTTTCACCCTTTTTCACCTCATTAGGTGGGTAATTTCGAAAATTCGTGGTATTACTTTTCAGGTATTTAAGTAAGCTACAATTTTAAACAAAAATCACTTTACTATATAAAATAAATGGGATTGATACATATTAATTCTGAATCAAAAACACATTTTACCCTTTATTTAGCCTCTTTGACGCCGAATCCAGAAAATATATTTTAACGGTATTTGGAATATTTACAAAAGCATTAATCTAAAGCAAAGAGCACTTCTATATCTCGATTGGTTCGCTAGATATGAAGGAATAATCGAAAACACATTTTAAGTATTTTCACCACCAAAGAATTTCGAAACGTCTTGGAGTCCTGTCATAAAAATGTGTTTACGTACCATTTGAAGTAAAATCACGACGTCAGTCAATTTTGATACAGACGATTCTTAAAAAACACATTTTGCCCCGTCTTACTGCTTGGGGGTCGAATTTCAAAAAATTCTAAAACTATTTTTAGGCATTTACGTAAGCAACATTTTGAATTGAATAACAACTCTCTATCCGAAGGATTCGATAGATATTATTAGTTAATCGGAAACACATTTAAGGTATTTTCAGCCCCTTAAATGTTGAATTTCTAAAAATCCTTAAATCGGCTAAGATGCATTTTTATGTGTGCCCTATTAATGTAAAAATCACGATGATAGGACGTCGGGTTCGAGCTCTACCGGCGTTTCTTCGGAAATATATTTCACCCTTTTCCACCCCCTTAGAGGCCGAATTTCGAAAAAAAAAAAAAAAAAAAAAAAAACCTTTTCAGTACTCGCCTGCGACCTGACGGGAAATCACACATAAACTTTCATGATTCTAGGTCCAGCGGTTTGGGCTGCAGTTTGATATGTCAGTCAGTCAGTCATGGTTCTCTTTTATATATAGATATTTTTTTGCCAGACTTTGTCTGATCTATTTTTCGGCTTTTAAATGTTTGCTATGTGATGTATCTGGGCTTCAAGCAAGTTTATACATAGAGCACTTTGGCTTAATCTAGCCATGATGTGTGAAGTGATGCAAATATCTCAATCAGCTGCTGTGTGGTTCTTTGCCTAAATAATCATAATTACCACAATGCTCTATGAGAAGACAGTTTCAAATAGTATACCATTTATAGTGCATTTCAGCATATTTAAAACGTTTTCTGCAGTAATTTGGCATATTCAAAGGGTTTCCGTTGATTTAATTCGTGCCAAATAACAATTTATACGTACATTTGTTAACATGATCTGCACATTCCCGCCTATAACTAAATTCTGGTAGAATATTGAATGTAAACGTTAACTATTAGAACAAAATGTTTCAATACTGTGATTGTACATTTATACAAGAGCAAAATGGATAAATTAGGCAGCATGTGTTAAATTATAGCGTTCGTCCTCTATCTTGTCCAACCTACATGTTAGTAGTATTACAGGAAAATCGGGGTGATTTTGTGATATACCGAACTTCGAGGACTGAAAGAGGGGAACAAAAAAAAATTGAGACAAATAATGGTGGCGTATAAATGTCTCAGTTGAAAGTCGTGGCGAAACGTGGCGAAACCAATATGTAACCTGTACATAACACGTTTACCTGATCTCACAGCGTGTAATCATGTCTACGATCTATGTATTCTACGACACACAGGTACGAAATGAAGAAGACTAACTGGAAAGAAATCTTACTGCCTGTAAAGCCGTCAAATCTTCGCTAGTAATGTTACAGTGAATACTACAGAACATGTTGCAACGTTGTCTGCTTGTATTAATGTTTGGCACCATCATATTGAACATCTACCCTTCAAATGTTTCAGGCTGTTCCATAATTGTTTTCTCACAATTTTCGCTATTACGTTTAACTGATATATTCCCAATCTACCATTCTCTGACTAATTTTTCTTCTTTTGTTCTTCACTATCAAATACCAAAATCTGGCCTAACATCACGAAACCATTCTGCATATACTGGAAGGCAAATGGCAGAAGAGAAATTTCAGAACGTGTGCACGCGATTGATCTGCGTGGTTGGCGATGGAAACCATCAGTTATCGGCGCTGTATGTAACTCCCCCACACGGAACACGATCGTGTTTTGTTTGAGAACGTGGCCGCGGCAGGCGGAGCGGAAGTGGACGTCTGGCAACAGCGCCCCTCCCTGTGAAACAATTGCTCGCGCACCAGCAACTGTCGAACTCGTGTTTTAATTAAGCGTCGACCACAGTGGGGCAGCGACATTTCTCGCGTCATTTCACCGCGTCAGTCAGTCGGTCCCAGCATTGGCGATTTGATGGGCTTCGTGAACCGTTTACACACTCGGCGAAGAATCACGGGCATTTATAAATACGTCTCTAAATATAACGGTATTTGATTAGTTTCTAACTAAAAAAATGTTTATTATGAATTTACCTCTATTTTTAAAAGTTCCGAGATTAAGGCAAGGCACCTTGTCTAACAATTGAAAAAAAGAAGACGAAAATAGAAGGCAACATAACGGTTTAAAAATGTCTAAGATATGAATAATAATGAAATGAACATATGTATGCATATATATATATATATATATATATATATATATATATATATATATACATCCAGACACAAACGCATAAAAAGCACACCACGCGAATCCTGGGCTAAATTGGAGACGAAAATGTTGTACGACGACATTTTACGTGCGCAATGTGGCAACACTGCACGGAGAAAACCCCCTCTTACACTCCTCTATAACTTAACTAACCGGCTCAAAAAGCAACTCTGAGAATTATAAAATATATCTTGTGGGAAACCTAGGTGATTTTGTTATTACAAACTAAACAGTAACATACGTTTCAGAACATAAAAAAGGAAAAACAATAAAAACAAATACTAGAAATACATACTATCGTGGGGTCAGACCTCTCGCCTCCCATCAAGGCGATCCGGCTTCGATTCCCGGCTGGGTTGGTCCCCGGATTTTCGCGTGTGGGAAACGTGTCGGACGATGCCGCTGGACGGCGAGTTTTCTCGGGGATCTCCAGTTTCTCCATCCATTCATTCCGGTGTTGCTCCACACTCACATTATGTCATCACCACCTGCGCCGAAGACCTCGATGTTGAGTGCTGACCAAAATCTCTTCACTCACTCACATATTATCGTATGTACGCTCACACACGCGCGCATATGACCCACACACATTCACACAGACATGCGCGCGCAAACTTATACATATACTCACCCCTTACACACGGTATAACAAGTATAAAATCATCCACTGTTCACATTTAACTGAATTATTAGAACTGTCGCTTGACAAATTTTACGTCCATTTTTTCTCTGTTATATTAACCGACGTCCAGACATTTTTATTTAATAATTAAGTACGATTTATCCTAAACATAAGTTTAAGTTTGCTGATGAAATTTTAATTATTATTACAGTTTCACTCTCACTTTAAAATACTTATTTATGTTGTAGTAATTTTCGCACTGACATTGTCAGAGGTTTTAAGGCGTGGCAGTATAAGCATTGCACATTCATTACTAAAATGCTTTTACGTGCATGAAAATAAATATACTCTCGGAATAATAATCACTTGAAATTTATCTTAAGGGAATATGCATGTTAATACGTAAACGGCGACGGTAAACTTAATTTTCTGAACCAAAAAAAAAAAAAAAAAAAATACCGGAGAGAAACTATTACAGCAAAGATCACTCATTCTTAATCATTTCATTTATTTATGTATAAGTCAATGAATTAAAAGTTCCCTTGAGATTATGTTGATGCAGTAAACTTTTATTCAGTGTAAACCTTTAAGGAAATACATTATTGTAGTGCATCCAACCAAATATTATTTCGCTATCACCCACAAGACTACATTTACTAAAATTAAAATTACGTTAGTAGCCTACACATTTGTTGAAAATAATTTTATAATTGTTAACATATATATGCATATACTTTTTGGTGAAATTAGTATTTTTCAGGACTGGTCAAAATTTTATTACGTAAATTTACATACTAAAATTTTGGCTATTTCTCTTTTAATTCGTATATTGGACGTACAAATGATTTCTTATTAATATTCCTTTATTTCAGATGTTAAATTTATCAAAAAAGAGACATTACAATGTCTTTGCTGTAACATGGGGTAAAATTTGCTAAATTTTTCTATTCTGATCAGTTAAATACTTTAAGGTGGCATGTGCATGTCACAATTTCGTATCATTGCACTGTTAAAAATATCTGTAAATTCATGGAAATATTTACTGGACAGTTTACGGCAGTTTGTCCGTATTGACAGTTTATGGATGTTTGGTCTAACTTTCCATAAATTCATGGGAATACAGCCAAGGACTCGTATCCCGTATGTACAAAGGGCCGAACAGCCCAGTCAGTGAACGAAGTGTTCCGACGAGGCCACACTCATCTTATATTCTCGCTTCACCTATCCTGCAGTGGGCGTCCACACATGTCACAACGTGGAACTTTTCACAGTTGAAAAATATCGACCTTCTCCTCTGAGTTCCGCGCCAGCTGGTGTGCATCTTTAAAATTAATTATTTCTGTAGTAAAGAAATTTTTCTCATAATAATACTAATGAAGTTCTGTAAAATCAGGATATCAAAAACAAAAGTTGTATCTTATAAAGTTGGTATCTTACCACTGCATGGAACTCTCTTATTTATTGTCTTATTACAGTAGTCTAATTATTAAAATGTCTGCCTGAGAATCGTAAGGTGGTGAGTTCGAATCTCGACAAATTCGAGACATGTTTCAAGTTATTAAATTGTACGTAAAGATATCACGAAAATATAGCAAACAAGAAAACTTTGTATATCTGGAACACCGAGTGCAGTAATTTAAAGAAATTCAATTTTTTTTAGGAAAATGAATTGTCCGTAATTTTACGGAGGATTTCGTTACCAAGCAAAACCGAGTGTTCGTTAATTTTACGAAGATATATGAATGATTTTTTGCCTGTACTTTTCTGTAATTTCACGGAAATTTTTTCTAACAATGTGACGAAGTGCAATTTTGTATTTTAACCGTACTGTATAACACTGTACACAAATTGGATTCCTAGAACCCTACACAACTATTTACTTGAGGTCTAGCTTAAAATATAAATTACCCTAATGTTTTATTAAAGACAAAGAACTAAGATACCTATCAGTTTTATGTACTGTACGTGTGTTCATGTGAGACTGTTTGTTGCATATTACAATTGCCTAATGGTCAGTGTGTGTCTGAAAAATAGAAACTGTTACATTCCCTGTAACACACAAATTATTTTTGGCATTTGCCATAAAATATGTTCAATTATTTTAATTGTATTTATTTCCATTGCTATAAAAAGTTTTGGAGCCTATTTGTTTGGATCATACGATATCCTATCAAGAGCACGGGATTTGCACAAACTATTATCTTAATAAAAATGTTTGGAGCAATAATAAAAACAAAAGGAACTTAGTAATGAATAGTAAAACTCAAAAGAGAAAGAAATAAGGGGGTGCATAATTCGGAAATAGAATTGTAAGCGATGAATGAAGGTTGAAGTCAAAGCTAGGTCGTCAGCCAGGTGCTACTAAGCTATGACATTACAGTCCCACGTCGTCCATGTCGCGGACTTGACTTTGACCATTCCTGATCACCGGGTAACTTTAACCTTAAGATTTCGAGCGAAAAACACAAAATAAAAAATACAAAATGCACAGAAAATCATTTCAACGCTTTTTTATTCTAATTTAAGTGTCACCTCAGAGCTAGTTAATTGACATTTGTTCCGTAAAAACTAGCCAAAATCTGTTACAAAAATTGAAAAAAGCATTTTATAAAATCCTACAGTATATTTAAAATTAATTTTAAGAGATTTTCATGTAGGGTTAGTCGCAATATCTGCAGTCTGGATTTCGACTAATGACGAGTGCAATATTAAGCACAAGTACAAATCACAGTGATTAACCCCATACGTTAAGTTATAGTTTAATAATGAAATTAATGTTCCTGCATGCACACACACGATAGGTAGGCCTAATAATCATGAATTTCAACAGTAAATTGGTCAATACGTAATTTATTTTGTAGAATACTAAACAAGTTATAATAATGACGGCATCGCATAGTAATGTTACTATTATTTAAAATTCCCTTACAATAATAATTCAATAGAGGCAGATCCATCAATGTTTAATAATAATTGTATAAATTAAATTATATATTTTAATTATAGAGGAATAGCTAATCTACAGAACAGTTATAACATTGTTTATTTCAAATTCAAAGGATAGCCTACAGAAACTTAACCATTTTCCTTAAAACATAATAAATGAATTTAGTTAAAGCTGTCTCTAAGACGGTCATTTTAAGTTACAGGATCCAAGGACAGCAATTGCAGAAAGCAACCGTGCCAAGAATCTAACAAATGCCCTCCGACGGCACCGTCATCAACAACAACACCAACACCAGCACCATCATCACAAACTACAGACACCAACCAATAAGCAACAGTTTCAGCCATGGAGGTCAAGGCCACCACAGCAAAACATGCCAACAATTCTCATAAAATGTCCTTAGAGAACATTTCAATTCTCTCCATCGTCAAGGTAAATCTTGACTGTTTGCTGGGTTTCAAAGCACATTCAGCTTACCAGAAATTTACTGGCTTTAGCTTGAACTTGGAGATGTCACCCTATTTGACTGAGCCAATAAGAATCCTGATATTGTAATATGTGATGCTTCTTATCCGTCTGCAGACAGCTACGTTGATTCAGAAGCATATCACGAAATCATATTCGTTGCAAGAAACTACAACGTTTTGAAGAGCATGCTGGCTCAAAATATTTTCGCAATAAACCACCTTCTCTCGCTATATACTACTACTTGATCTATACAGATTCAAACGTATGGTCAACCTTTCACACCCCACATTCACACTTCACTCTTCATACACATGTACTTATGAATTGTATTTTATAATAAATACAATCTGTAAACTGTAAATATTTTGTAAAATAATTCGAATTTAAATTGAAGATTATATATCAAACACAAATGTAACGCGTGAAATTAATACTGATGTCCACAAACAAAAATTGATGTGCATATAATAAGATTATCATCACTAGCAAAAAACTTTATTATTACATTTCCCTTGTAATAAAAAATATTACACTTTGTACAGGACGACCATAGCACCAATTAAATTTCGTAAGAGTAATTCTTTTTATGTATGCATGCTAAAAAATTATACATAAGTACATAACAACTGGAGAAATATAAGTAACTGATAGTAACAGGTTTGTGAATTGAACAACACAGAAACAGAAATTGTTTCTGTAATGATTAAAACAAACAGCTATTCTTAAAAAAAAAAAAAAAAAAAAAAATATTGAAAAAAAGGTCATACGAGTGTCAGTTTGGAATATAATTGAAAAAAAAATCTTTTGTAGACATATAATTGACTTAAACTACAGAACATTTTAAAAATAAAATGAAATGCTTAATTTAGAGAAAACCTTAATTGTAAATATTAGTTCTTATGAATACAAAGTTGAATTCAAATAGCAAAAGTACTCGTGTATTCCGATCCCAACAAAGTTGAAATTCAGAGGTTAGTAGGCAGCTGCAAATATTTTAATTTCTTCAGATTTCTTTCACAGTAAATTAATTCTTAAATGTACTACTAAATTTAAACTTCCCACCTTATTTCATTACCAATTCCCATGCAATGGCCACCCAAATTTAAGTAGCTTTTAAAACAATAATACTGATACTGTAGACAAGAAATAAAATGTCATTAGGTAGTAGTATATAACAGTGTATAATCTCGCAATTTTTGGGGTCATAATATTATATCATATTTCAGTAACCGTATGGTACACATGGGGAGCGATATTTTTATCAATGATACATATATTTTAATGTATTATGTTAAATTTAACACTCTGTCCCATTATCACTTAAAAGTATTATGACAGCATAATTTTTAGCCACCAATGGACAGTTTTTAAATGAACATTTATCTTCCGAAATTAACAGTCCACATTTATACACAACACTCTCGTAGTGTCTGCCGCGGTCGTGTGGAAGAATGCACGCCTTGCACAAGTTCAAGGACACGTCGGCCAACCTTAGTTCAGCAGAGTACAGCCGATGTCTATAAACACAGACTTTCAACTTCAAGTAGGCAGTTCTTTCATCTTAGTTATCCGTCTTACTTTAATTAGTTCACCTACGTAAGTTTCTCCCGTATTGAAGAGTTCGTCAACCTTTTTCAATATTCCCACTGCCAGAATAATTTCGATTTATTGAGTTCATCTTTAACCCCAGTCTTGGATACGCCTACAGATCCGGGGACGGATCTTTTCGAAACATTGGGGGTAATGTTACAATATGGCCAAGCGGGCCGAACAGCAAGGGAGGTTCGGGATGCAATAAGGCCAGCATTGGGAAACCAAGGAAGACAGCAACTCACCACACACCTCTGCAATGACATAATAACAAGGACAAGCACGCCGATATAACGTATTGTTACCCAGTAAACGAAGTCTGTCGCCTGCCTACACTCATCCCATCAACAGCAGCCCATCTCTCCCTCGGAGCTCGTGGGTCGATTCCTGGCGGGTGCGTACTCGTCTGTCTGTGCCACTACCTCATCAAACCAGCTTTCAGTAAGGTCATCCGATTTAGTTAAGTGGCAGCAACCTTCGAACTGATTTATTTTATTTATAATCAGTATGATTGCGCTCCCCTCCTAATTTAATATTAGACATTGTAGCCGTTTCTGTATTCTGAGTACCCGCCACTGAAGTAAAGTAAATGCCAATTTATCCATAACGGTCTTAAATTGAGTTAACCCTTAATAAGCCTTAATAAACCCGCAGTGAATCAGCTATCTAAATAACCCCCCAACGTTAAATATAACTTTATAACACTGTCGGAAGCTTGTGTCCCTCTCCTCCTATCACAGTAAGCAATTTTAAATCAACCTCTGTCCCCCAATTAACTAATTAGCTTTGATTAATTGAATTAATTTCTCCACCCCCTAGTAAAACTCCTATGAGTTACAGTATTCAAATTTCTGTTTACACCAATTTAAATTATCATTTTCAAATATTCGTTTTCAATTGCTGTTTGTTATTTCAATAGTTAATTACAAACGAAATCTCTGATTTAATAATACAGTTATTATAGCAATTAACAACAATTAAATAAATCATGTTATTGCAAACGTTCTTTCTGTAACATTTTAATGCAGTTATATCTGAAATATTTATGTGTGTGTGTCGTAATTATGTAATTTCAGTTGTGTGGTAAATAATTTAACCAATTCAGCATGATACATAAAATTAATATATACTTATTATAAAACATTTTAAAAGTTCCAGTAGCATTCATTTGGTCGCTAAAATGTGTCCAATAATTTTTTAATGTAATGTTCGTTGTACTTCCCAAAGATATTTTGTTGATTTTCAGTAGTTGATGATAGTACAATTTCGCTGCCATATGGAAGGCAGAGTTCACGTAATTACACTTGCAGTACAGTCGCTCGCACCCGCGACCGTGGCGACCCAGTTACAGGAATTCGCAACTAAGCTTACACGGCTGCCAACTTGTTCAAGCGATGATGCGAGGCCAGACTGAAAACTTAAGATATGTTACCGTCCCATATGTTATATAAGGTTTAGGTGTTCCTTTCAGTTTCCTTCATTTCATAAATCCTTTCACTGTCACTTTTCCGAAAGGCAACTCGTACGCTTGGAACAATATTCGTTGTGTTAAACTCTAACTTTCTTCAGTTGGTTTAGCATAACGGGATGTAGGCCTTCATTGTTAAGTCACTCATTTTTTGAGAGGATATTTTCTTCGTTTCTTTTTTTTTATGGTCGGCGAATTGCACTTGGTGACGTGCGATTCTGGTCTTTGGGAGGAGTGGTGCCCTGCTCTAGAGAGACCATCCTATAGCCCTGATGGTGCTGTGGCTTATCAGACAATTGGGGACGTCCATGGGTGCGTTGGGAGCCTTTGTCAATGAGGGGGTAGGCATGCGACACGTTGTCTATGTCCAGGTACCTCAGTACTCTTGTCGCCTTTTTGAAATGCGTCATGAGTGCAGTTATTTTGTGTTCGAGGTCATTATCTTTTTATTTTCTGTTAATTACTATACGGGGTATTCCGGGAGTAGACGTCAATAAAGAGGCGGGTTATAGATAGGCCCAAGACCTACCAAATAAACCAAACTTGTATAATCCGATTCGCAACCATCTAAAAGTTAAGCATTTTTTAAAACAAATTTGGTTGTACTCTACCCTGAGCTAAGCATTCACTGATGATGCAGAAAGTAATGGTCCATGTGGAACGAAATTTGGACACGCCAAAGGTGAGCACTGCCGTCACGTTTAAAAACACATTTCACGTCACTGAGGGTTCAGCTTTGTGGGGTAAAAATATCGCTTTCACGAAAGTTGTGTTTGATTCTGAAACATGCCTCCAGTTTGAACGAGGTGGTAAAATATAAATGGGTCACATAAATGATCACCCGACATTGAAAAAACTATCCCACATTTTGCCCAATTAATTAGTAAAAACCAATATTTTACATTATCAAACGTCGATGCACTAAATGTGAAAACATTACGTCATGTAGAAGATTCACACAGTGGAAAATCAGCTATAAGGTTGAAATTAGTAAGTGATTAAATAATTAAATGTAACTTTATCAGACACCCTTACATAGATGCTGCTTCATAGACACAGCGGCCGCGGTTGTGTAGATGCTAGTTTTTACTAATTAATTTGCCATACTATGGGGTAGTTTACCCAATGGCGGGTGATCTTTTATGTGACACATTTACATTTTTTATACCTCGTGCAAACTGGAGGCATTTTTTCAGAACCAAGCACATCTTATGTGAAAGTGAATTTTTTTTTTTTTTGCTCCACGAAGCCGTACTCTCGGTGACGTTAAATGTGACGACAGTACTCCACATGGACCACTTATTTTTGCTCCACCAGAAAATGCTTAGCTCGGGGTAGAGTACAGCCAAATTAAAAAATAAATTCATAACATTTAGACGGTTGCGAATCGGACTATACAAAATTGGTTTATTTGGTAGGTCTTGGGCCCCTCTATCACCCACCTCTTTACTGACGTCTACTCCCGTATCATCGTGTGTGTAACTTATCTCAAGTATTTTCCCTTATGTATATTTTATTATATATGTATATTTCCTTAAACGCTAATGTTTATATATTTTTATAATGTGTACGTTTAGACCCAGTATACTTTTCAGAGTTTTCAGTTAAAATTAAGTAATTAAAGAACAAATATTCCGGCATGTGTACACACAGTAGATAATAATCATGAGTTTTAACAGTAATCATAATTTATTTTGTAGAATATTAAACAAGTTTTAATAGTAATGGCATCGCATAGTAGTAGTTTTAATAATTATTATTATTGTTATGATTATTATTATTTTACATTCCCATTCAATAATATTTCAAAAGAGGCAGATCAATTTCAATATTTATTAATAATGTTATATATAAATTATACATTTAAATTACAGAGGGAGAGTTAATCTACAGAACAGTAATATCATTGTTTATTGTAAATTAAAAGGACAGCTCACATAAACTTAACCATTTTCCTTAAATATAATAAATTAATTTAGTTAGAGCTTTCTCTAAGACAGTTATTTTAAGTTGTAGAATCCAAAAACAGCAAGTGCAGAAAGCAACCGTGCCGAAAACCGAACAAAAGTCCTCCGGAGGCACCGTCATTAATAACGACACCAACGGCGTCACCATCACCTCGAACGACAGACGCCAACCAATAAGCAGCAGTTTCAGCAATGGAGGTCCAGGCCACTTCAGCACAACATGTCGCTAGTCCTCATGCAAGGTTCTTGCAGTACGTGAAATTTATCTCCATCGTCTAGGTAAATTCGACGCTAATTTTCATTAATAACTCACACACACATATACTTTTACTCAAGGTTGACCTATACAGATTCAAACACAAAGTCACAATTTTGCACCACACGTCCACACCCCACCCTTCATTCAGATATACGAATTTAATTTTTTAATAAATACAATCTGTTTCTTGAAGTGCATAGAAAAGCTATAGCTATTTTGTAAAATAATTCGAATTCAAATTTGAAGATTATATTTCAAACAAAAATATAAAGTATAAAATTAATATTGTTGCTGTCGACCTACAAAAACAGATATGCAGGTAGTAAGGTAAACATCACTAGAAATATGTATTTTCTTTACAGTTAATTTGTATGAAAATAACTTTAAACAAGAATGAAACTATCTTCAGTTAGTGTCTGCCGCGGTCGTGTGGAAGAATGCTCGTCTTGCACAAGTTCAAGGACACACCGACCAACCTTAGTTCAGCAGAGTACAGCCGATGTCTATAAACACAGACTTTCAGCTTCAAGTAGGCAGTTATTTCATCTTAGTTATCCGTCTTTGTTTAATTAGTCCACCTACGTAAGAGTTTCCCGTATTGAAGAATTCGTCAACCTTTACCAATATTCCCACTGCCAGAATAGTTTCAAATTATTGATTTCATCTTTAAACCCACTCTCGGACACGCCTACAGATCCGGGGACGGATCTTTTCGAAACATTGGGGGTAATGTTACAATATGGCCAAGCGGGCCGAACAGCAAGGGAGGTTCGGGATGCAATAAGGCCAGCATTGGGAAACCAAGGAAGACAGCAACTCACCACACACCTATGCAATGACATAATAACAAGGACAAGCACGCCGATATAAAATATTGTTACCCAGTAAACGAAGTTTGTCGCCTGCAAACACTCATCCCATCAACAGCAGCCCATCTCTCCCCCGGGGCTCGTGGATCGAGTCCCGGCGAGGACGTGCTCGTCCGTATTTTCCGTCTGCCTAATTAATCCAGCTTTCTGTAAGGTCGTCAGATCTAGTTAGGTGGCAGCAACCTTCGACTTGATTTAATATAATTATAATCGGTAATATTGCGCCCCTCACCTAATTTAATATAATACATTGTAACCATATTTGTATTCCGAGTACCTGCCATTCCAGTATATATCTGTTGAACCGTATCTGTCTTCGTCATTTAACCCTAAATAACCACTTGAATAAACGCGCAATGTAGAAACCTTCAAAATAAACCCCTCAACATTAACATAATTTTTTAACAGCATGTAGCACTACAAGTTGCAATGCCATGTTGCGAGTGGTGCATTACTACCACAGGTATATCATCCTGGGGAAAGCCTTTACCAAGCAGAGTAAGGTAGTGGTCCTGGATCAATTTATGTCGTCCCTCAACACTGACATATTTACAAAAATATCACTCTTAATTTTTTTGCCAGGACTTGACAAAATACCATTGTAAATGCGAGATTTTATGCAAGTTTTCTGTACATTGTACGAATTACTATTTTCTGTAGTAGCTAAAAGCAAGCACTAAGCAGATGTGTGTTTTAGTACTTTATTCAGCTGTGGGAGAGTTAGAGCCGCCCGTAGGTCAAGTTTAACATTTCTTTACTTTACGACAATGTTTCGTGAGAAACTAACATATGTGGAATACAGAGTGCGTCAGGGCTAAAAGTGTTAATATTACGTTGCGATAGCTGTAGAAAACTAAATTTTAAAAATGTTTTTAATTTTTTTGTAAAATAAATTACAGCAGGAGTAGTTATGGCTACTCTGAATATCGACTGTAAAATTGTAATTCTTTTAAATATACAAATTTATAATAACAGTTTTATTTAATGACAAAATTCTAAAGCCGATATTTAGGGTAGCATTACTCCCACTACAATCACTTTACGGATAAGTTGAAACACATTGTCGACTTAATTTTTAATTACTTATCACCAACCGTCCAGACTCAACCTATGCAACCCTGGAATTAATGCGAACGTGAACCGTGTATAATTGTCGCAAATAAATACACCCACACATTTGAAGAAATTCATCTAACCATGATGATAATTTGCTGCTATTCCTTTTGAGGAAACTAAATTGTTTTACTCATGTTACGAGATTTGGGCTTCTGGGCTATCTGTCTTTAAACAATAGAAGCCAAGATATCATACAGACAACGGCCGTGATAGCTAACGAAAATTATCACAAAACATTCGGTTGTGAATTTCAACACTGAGCGTTGCCGCCAAGGAAATTAGAAAAAGTAAGTAACTAAACATTTTCCTCTACTGTACAGCTTATACTCAAAATAGGCTCTAGATGATTTCAGTTCCTAATAACCTAATACTCCTTCACTAGAATGAAGTGTTAATTTGTTATGTGTGTTTATCAGAGATGGTCGTTTTGAATCCTTGCGTTCCACATGAACATTGATGTAACGTGTCTTCTCTGTTGCACGGAATTCTACTAATTTATTGCCCTATATATTAAAGGAAAATGCTTTCAAGCTATGGTTCTGTGTTTTTAAAAATAAAGCACGTTTATTTGAAAAAAAAATATTTTGAGACATCTCACAATGCCTAAAAATGGATTTTTCAGATAACTGAGTCTGGAAAGATGCAAACCTTATTCGCAAAACAGAAATAGAGTAGCGTTTGTTCGTCCTTACGCCATATAGTGCGCAAATAAAACTATAGGGTTATTGCACGAATTGATATAGTAAAGATAATACTTCGAAAACACTGTGTACAAATATAATTACAAAAGAAAATAAATAAAAAATATATAAAAGGAAATTAGGAAACAAATAAATACTATAAACATTATTTAAAAACAATCAGAAAAACTTAACCAAGCAAACTAATAAATAAAGGAAATTAATAAAAAGAAAATAAATAAATGACAATGTAAATAAATTAAATGTTTAAATAAGAAAAAAGTACGAAAATAAATAATAAATTAAAAAGCTAAATAAATAAATGCGACCTCAAGAATACACGAACAGCAATCACCCGAGCATTGCCGAATATTCCCCATCACTACCAAACATACCCAAGCACTGCTGACGTCACCCGACTGAAGTTCAAGGAGAGAAGTGTCCTATCCTGTTTGTCGACTCGAAGCCTGGAGACATTACTTCTCATATAGGAAATTGTGCTTGTATGCTGGGCGAAGATAAGCAGATGACTTAATATCCCTTCGTGCTGCATCTGTTTCTCATCATTGTTAAGTTATTTACGGAGAGTTTTTACTACACTCATCAAGAAAGGTGTGCCGTGTCTGATTAAATGATAAATATAACAACATTTGAGCACGATACGATGAAATAGCCCTAAGTCCGCTCATTATTTCTTGTCAAAGAGCATTGTTAACGAATTTAGTCAAATAGTTGGTAAAGTGAGGAACGATTACTTACATAATACGATAATTTGCATTTTAATTACTAGATTTTTTTCATTAACAGTTGTGAGTATAACGTATGTCTATATATACCTACTCTGTACGCATGCATGCAAGTATGAATGCATTCTGCATACGCAATGCTGTTTCGGTAGACATGATGCTTACATGCTTGATGTTCATATGCTGCCTACGTAAGCATGTTCATAACTGCATGCATGAATGTCAATAAGTACATGGTACACATTCACGCAGACATACATTGGTACGCAAATAAAACCAAACTGCAAGATCGTTTTCTAGTTTCACGTATTGATCACGCAACGGCGCATTATGTGGGGATATTTACAGAGCAATCTCTGAATTATGAAAAAATATTAGATTTCTCATATTATTTGTGAAAATTAATTGTAACTTATTATTGCTTCCGTTAGATGCATAACGCGTACTTTCAAGTTAGATCATAACAAAATCGGCTTGATATGATTTTCAGATTTTTATTCTTATACTTTCGCAGATTGTCTTGTTAGGTACGAGATAGTAAACAAAGAAAAGCACGCGGAAAGAAAACGAAGTTAAGAAATATTCGATTCGCCGTTGTCGAGCGGGAAGAGAGATCAGCCCGACCGGAAATGGGATGTTGAATGTGAAGTGGATTAGCCGCATTCGGCCAGGAGCAGAGGAAATGGAAGCGCGTGGAATAGAGAGAGAGAGAGAGAGAGAGGGGGGGGGGAGCAGAGAGAAGGAATATACCACGGTGGTAGAAT
>PNEQ01099543.1:0-42073 GCA_003012365.1 Medauroidea extradentata | reverse complement strand
TCTAGAACCATCATTTTCCCAATCGCCGATGTTATTGCCTTAGATCTGTGATGAGTGTCGTCCATTTTCACATGGGTAAATGCACCATCTAAAGTTTGTTGTCTGGGTGTTTTTAGTGGCGTTTTAACAGATGCTTGCTCATTTCTTCGTTTTTCTTCCCAATACTGATTCTTCTGTCGTTGGTGTTTGTTCAGATGCCAAATCAACGTAGTTGTGCTTCCCGACGGCACCTTCAGAGTAATTTTGCAGGTGTTACATTCTGCCTCCTCTGTTCGGGTTTTGGAAAAAAAATTCCAAATTAATGCACCTTTACGCTGTACTTCATCACGTTTTCAAGAACCGGGATTCATTTTTCGTTACGGATACACGCCATTCACGGCGTAAACAAAGCGAAAATAATAACTTACTAATTAACCTCAACAAAAGACCACGTTACCGTAAAAATAATGCGATCCGTGGCACCGGCACGACTTTTATTTGAAGTTGAGCAAAATCGCAATAAATCGACCTATTTTCATACATATAGTATCGATTCTCATATCGAATCACTGCAACAACAGTCTTGCTCGTTTGTTGAACTGTAGACAATATGGCGGAATGCAGCTGTTAGCGCGAATGCTTGTTCTGGTACATCAATATGAAACGTGTCACGGGATAATGTACACATAAAAAATAATACCTGTGATTTCAATCAACACTGTTTATTAACACCCACAATACGTTTAAACAGGCCGTTTTCGATGAGAAACGCGACTGCTTTTGTTTGTACAGGTGCATGTTTTCAAATTTCAAGTGATAAGATCGTGTTGGTAAAAAAATGAATGACTGTAGTTCTTTTAATTTGTGTTTTAAAACAGTCTAAAACTTTTTCAATTACGCTTCTGACCGTAATAATACTATTGTAATTTTAAATGGAATTAAAACAGTTCCTGTGTTAGGCCTAACCTAAAAACTTGATTTTTTCGAACACTTAGAAGTGCAACAAGTCGAGTCGAGTTACAATATGCGACTCGACTCGAAATTTCGAACAGTTCGCACATCCCTACTTATTAACATTACATCACTTCACATATTTCACGGGCATATTTCCGTAATATTTGTTTAGAAAAACATCTGGAATCACTTGTTGATTATTCTTCTAGAGTGATAGTAACTGTGTCAATGATCCAGATTCCGTACTGACAGTAGTTGCTCTAGTGGAGACAATAAGAAGGCACACCCGAATGCAAACACTGTTATACTTGACAAAAGAAAAGCAGGACCTGGTGGAAAGAAAAAGAAGAAAATATTCAGCAGGGCAGACTGAAAATAAGTGTAGAACTTTGGGAAGCATTTTGTTTGTTACAAAGGAAAGGAAAAACTTGTGAAGTGTGTACAACCAAACGTATGTCGTGGGAAATGTTACCCAAATGGATGTTCCACATGTGTATCGGAGGAAATCGAAAGTAGTATTGCCTTTCAATGAATTCTGGAGTTTAGGTGATCCACGCGGAGAGACTGGTTATTAAATTGTGTTAAATATTTACCTAACAAGAGGGGTTGGACAAAAACGATTATTCGAAAATTGCTCAACGTACATGATTTATGTCTGCTTAGGAATATTATTCAGAGATTACTATATGTGTGTATACCAAATTCTGGTTCAACAGTAATCATTAAAGCATATTGTAAAGCGGCCAAAATGGCAAAAATGGGTGTTTTAGCGGTGCTTTTCGAGCGTTGACATCTTGCTACAGAATCTTCTATAGGGTGCATATGTTTACAGCTCACCTATATCGTCAAAATTACAGTTATGTCTCGTAGAGGTGAGTTTTGGCTAGAAGACCGAACGCCAGTCAGTTACTTGCGCCTATTGGCTAGGGTAATGAGTGATGTGCATGCTTTCTAAAACTTACAGCTTCCGCATTTGTAGGTCTCAAACGCGCAAAATAAGTTGCCGTAGATAGCTCTATATATATATATATATATATATATATATATATATATATATATATATATATATATATATATATATATATATATATATATATATATATATATATATATATATATATATATATATATATATATATATATAGTAGAAGCCCTTTTTTACACCATTCAAGGGATCCTGCAAAAATGGTGTAAAAAGCGGGAAAGTGTAAAATGTGGGAAATGCAGAAAAAGGCTTTTAATATTACTATGTTGTATTAATTTAACATTTATATAGCTATTAAAAGTTTAAACAAACAATTTTCACACAAAATAAACTCCCAAACTTGTGAAGCCACATCCATGAATTATAGTATTTTGTTTTAAAAAATTCAAAGTAAAAAAAAAAAATAAAACAGTAAATATTAAGAACTGACCAATAAACAAGGTTATGTCTATGTTTAAAGTAGTTGAACCAAGGATTTCAGGGACCAAAATTTTCACTTTGCTGACTATGACATGTGCTGTTTACGACGGTAAAATATCGTTAATTGGTACATTTGTACTCCTACAGACACACACATCATTCATTAAAATAATGTCTCAGTTGGTCGTAACTTGAAACGCAAACACATTTTTGTTTTTCCGCAAACAGCTCGTATGTTACAGAACTCTCTTCAATAGTTAAACAATTTTTACGATTTACTTTGTCAGAATTGGCATAACCAAGGGATACACGTGTCCCTCCCGGTACGATGTTTTTCATCAACAGAAGATGCTAGTCGTTTAGCTTTGTAGGCACGTTAGTGCATGCCATTGAATAAATAGGAAATTATTTTGCCACTTTGCATTAATAATTATCTAACGTCACAAAAATTACAACCAGAATGTTAGTTTCACGTTTCCCGAGTTCAAAACAAAGCAACCATAGACGTATGTATACCAATAAACGCAATTGCGAGTGATAGTGTCCGTGCCACAGAGTCACGTGAACTAGAGTAACTTGGTGTAAGTTGCGACCAGCCAGTTGCGCTTTCACGTGATCGAGAGCGTCTCAGTGCAACTTCGTACAAGTTGCGACCAGCCAGTGGCAGTCTTGTGAGCATCTCAGTGCAACTTCGTGCAAGTTGCAACCAGCCATTGGGGCGGTCATGTGAGCGAGTAACCACAGGTCCACAAAATGGCGTCGAATGACCTAGTGTACCAAAGTGTAAAGTGTAAAGTGTAAAGATGTACGCGAGCGGAACAGTTGATGACCTTGCCATTAACGTTTAAGTTTGCCGTAATTTTATATATACATCTGTGCTTGCCGCTCGTGTACAGAAAGTAAACAAACTTCAAGAAAAAGTGTAAATAGCGGGAAATAGAAATATTGAGTGTTGTAAACAACGGGAATGTTGTACATAGATACAAATTGAGATAAAACGGGACCGACAGTAATTGGTGTAATTAGCAGGAAAACGTAAAAACCGGTAACGCAAAAACGGGGTTCTACTGTATATATATAAACCTTACTTTTTTTTATTTTGCACAAGTGACCGTAATTTTATTTTTAATTCTTAAATTTTGAAGAATATATTACACAATCTTCAATCTGTATTACTGTATTTATGATTTCTTTTAGTTTGAAACAATTTAAAATTCTATAAATTACGTTTAAGTGTAAAAAGTCAACGTATTTTTGTTAAATAGCTTTTGAAAGTCACTGCTACTTGTTCTATAAAAAAGCACTGCCCAGTGCCACCTTCATTTATTTATAACCGCATATGGGAGGGTAAATAATAATCTGTGACTTATCTGATACCATATCAGGATGTTTAGGAATACAGTTGTGAGATAGGATTCGACCCTTGCTTTTCTGGATCCAGAGGTGGTCTTGTTCCAACCAGTTCACCATACGTAAACACTTGCCTGCCAAAAGTCATATTTAACGAAACGAGAGTCAACAAACACAAGAAAATTGTACATAAAATAAACTTAATGATGGCGAGAATGTTAAGTGATAAGCTACAAGCTTTTCAATAACTTAAAACTATTGATAAATAAGAAAATTATGATTTTTAAGACAGTTTGCTATATGCATGCTTTAGTTAAAAATTTTTTGCAATATGACAATATCAGAGCAGTTGGCTCAGGTGACAAGGTGCGCAGTCAATAAGAAACTTTCTCGGGTTCGAATCCTGGCTGGGCCAAAGTTTTTTTTTTTATTGCACAGAATATTATTAGCAGTAGTAAGATTACTTATATTTTAGGAAATATAATTTCCACACATTAAAATAACATGATATTCCACCGTTACGATGTTATAATCAACTACGTTCTGTGAGAAATTTTTTAGTTTCTTTTGTGCTAACCTTAAAATAAGAAATATTGTGTCTAGAAGAATAAAAATTTGTTGTCACGTTCAGATGCTCATGTGAAATCTTATTTTGTGTTAGATATTAAAATTACACAATTAAAAAATTAATTTTCCGGGATAGTTTTCAACTCTCATAATAACAAGTTATACTCGATTAAAGTGTACTAATATATCTTTGCTTTTCATTTTGATTCATGTAAAATAACAATTTTCATTTTGATGCATGTAAAATAACAATAGTGCAGTGTAAATATTATTAATATAGGCATTCTAATTTGTCCACATTGCCATATTCACGCAAAAAAAAATCGTAATTAGTAGGCATTTTGCATCACACAAAAAAAAAAAAAACATTTTTCTTTAGAAACTACTAAACATCTGCGATATATTTACTATCAACATTTTGTAAAATAAAAGCCCATTTCAGACGTTAACAGTTGACAGGCAACATATTTTAAAACAGCTTGCGAGCTGTATCAGTGTTATTCTGAGCCTCCGAAAATTGTCAAAAACACCTTTTTATTTCACATATTTCAAAAACAAAAGGTAAGTTAAGTGAGCTTTACGTTTCGTCGATACCCAGGTTAATAGAGACTGTTTCAAAATTAAGTTACTTGATGCAAACAAAGTTTCGACTGAAGCATGAATTTCACTTTGCTAGAGAGAATTTTCAATGAAATGATAGAGCCATTGCTTGAAATTTGATCAAGTAATAGCCTATGACAAAAGAAAAATTGAGACTTGTCGGTTTAGTGTGTTGTGTATAGAGTCGATGAGAGACCTAATTTATGTGCCACTGTTACCGTTACAATACCTTAGTTTAGTTGTGGGGTATTAATATATTATATTTTAGTTTTTATTGTTTAGTTGTGGCATAATAATATATTTAAACAGTGATTGCGAATTATGTTTTGTATGTAATTCCACGTGTCCAAATAATATGCTAATATATTATTTCAGGTCATAATCAGCAGAAAAATATGAATGGAAACGCTGTGATCCTGTGGCTACTGTATTTACTGTTTTTTAAGTTTTAACAAGAAACCGTTATTGAATATTTTCATTGTAACCGTTAGAATCCGTGATTTTTATCCCTTTGTTATTGTAATTATTTTATAAACAAATTCAAATGCTATATAATATGTTTCAAAAGTACAAAGTTTGACATGTTCTTGTTATAGCCATGGTAAATCAGCAGCGCTCATCGTCGCCTTCATTTGTTTGTAGTCTCGTGCGGGCCGACGAATAAGCCATGACTTACCTGATACCATCTCAGGACATGGTACAAACACGTTTAGGAATACGCTCTGCAAGTTTGGTCTCTACTGTTGCTTCTCTTGTTCCTGAGACGGTAGTGCTTATGTAGATGCTAACTTATTGTTTAGGAATACCAGTCTAAGTGGTTAAGGTCAGGAGACATTGGTGGCCAGGCAATAGCACTACCACGACCAATCCACTGATTAAGAAATGTGGTATTGAAATGCTCCCTTACCTGGGGCCAATACTGAGTGGTCTCCATCATGCTGGAGGTGCAAAGACGAGTAACCAAAGGAACCTCCTCGAGTAGTTCAGGAAATATACACTGCCAAAGTTGCTAGTACGTTGTCTCATTCACACTATCATCAAAAACAATGGAACCTATCAGCTAATCGAGGAACGTTATTGAAAATTTGTGTCTACAGAGCTATGTTATTTTAGAGCTTATCAATGTAATGTTTACATTCAAGTAGGGCTATCTTGACAACCGTCCCACATTGACAGCATATTCATATGAACTTTTTTGATCACAATGACAAGTACTACCAGCTCCCAGAATATTGTCCTTTCCTCCCAGTACATACTGTATACATTGCAGTTTGCTAAAAGGTTATATTTTAGGAAGCAAACAAACGTTTGTTCAAGGTTTAGAAAGTTAATTATCATCTTTCGTCTTGCCCGATTAGGACAGTCTACAAATGACAGACCTTAACAATTAGCCCTCACAGGAAACTGTAGTCATTGACTCGTAAAAATGCTCGTAGAACAGCTTCTGCTTGACCAGCATGTTTGGCACAAAGATAGTTATAGTCTAGAGACCTGAAAATGGCGGTGTTATTTTTATTGAAAAGCGGTGGTATATTTTATGGAAAGCGGTGTTATTTTTTCCTGAAAAGCGGTGTTATTAATTTTGTTTCAAAAAATCATAATTGCCTTAAAACCAGTTAAATAAAAAATTGGCTCACGCAAAATGTCAAAATGAAACAATATTAAGCCTACAAGGTAGTTAATTTTTGAGAGCAGCCACACATCATGGAGAACATAACTCTTCAGAAATGTTCACTGTAAAAAAAAAAACTATTCAAAAGATAACATTGTTAACACTTCAACATTTTCTTCCTTAAGATTTTGCCTTCTGTCAGAAACAACCATGTTATAATGACTTAAGAGGCGCTCTGAGTCGACATTGTTGGTAGGTGTCCATATGGCTCTCAGTGCTGCTGCAGCAAACTCTTTGCACGTCAAGATCATTGCAGACAGAATTTTAATTATGTCCAATTCACCATCATTTTTTCTTGCAGAGTCGCATGTTTCCTTAAGGTACTCGTACCCTTTAAACAGGTCTGTTTCATCCAACTTGCTGTGGTCCGGAACCTTCTTCAAGAGACTATCATCATCTTCAGCGTTGTTTAAAGCAACATTTATAGGACTGAACAATTTGTGAAGTAAACTAAAAATCTTTCTGGAAGGATCACTTGTGATCAGCATCTGAATTTTGTTTTGACAAAGTGATGCTGCTTTTTTACAGTTGTAAACTTCATGAGCTTTGTCAGCATTGTTTAGTTTTGCAACACAATCGTCATTTTCAAAAGCTGAAGAAAACATTCCCTTTGACACAGAGTCCATACATTTACTAATTTTGTCCACATCTCCATGTAGCATGTGAGCAGTTGGATACTTGGATCCTTCCAACTTTTTTAGTACATTTACTAAATCACAGGTATGATACTTCAAGAAAACAGCTTGAGCCAAAACTATGTTTGCATCTTTGTCAGACAGAGAGGTAAGATACTTTATTCCAGCATTGCTGACTTCTTGTAAGTCACTCTGTCTAAAAAAACTGACAATTTCCAAAAAATACTCTGCTAAGTAGACTACTGACTCAAGCCACGAATTCCAACGTGTGATTACAGGCATGGGAAACAATTTTGGTGGCTTGGGTGTCTCTTCTTCCAAGTACTTTAAGTACTGGTGCTTCCTCTTTCTGGTGTTCAAGAATGCTGATTTTACCTTGACTACAGCATCGTTCACTTCTGTCAATTCACATGACAAAATGTTTCCCACAAGAGCAAGCTTATGTGCCCAGCACTGCACATGTAAAACATGGTCTCCATACAGCACTTGCAAAGTGGTAACACATTTGGTCATGTAGCGAGCTGAATCTGTGACCACTCCCTTGATATTTTTGTACTGTATTTCAAATTTGTTGACGCAATTTGTCAGTGCTTGTGCACACGATGTTGCATCTGCTTTGTCAAGAAAACTAACAGATGCCACCACTATCTCTGGTATACCAGTTTCCATCTGTCGCGTCAACACTTTAAAATGACAAAAACACACCGTCCCTTACTGTCAGTAGTTTCATCACACAAGATGAAAAGTTGGTTTTGACCAACTAAATCTTTCACTGTGTTGACATGACTTTCTGCTAGTTTCGGAATGTATTTCTCCCTTAGCGTTTTCACGCACGGTAAATCACCAGCTCCTTCTACGAATTCCTTCAACCAATTCCGAATATTGGGATCTTCAAGTTTTTCGAGAGGTATATTTGCTTTGGCAAAAGCCTCAGTTGTTCTCAACGCCATATGTTCAACACCAGTCTTCTTGCGTTTTGCACTATCAAAACACTGGGCAACAGATGTCTGGATTCTGTTTAGGCTAGGCCCACTGACAATCTTTCGTTTGTTTGAAATATGTTTTTCACTTTTTACATGTTTTATTACAGTGTCACGTCGTTCATATGAAACTTTTGTGTTGCAATATTTACACATCAAGGTTAAGGAATCAGAAGCATAAAAACCATCACTGCGAAAATCGTCTGCCCGTTGACTGGCATTTACTGCATTTTTAGGAATTATAAAAAATCATTATGCCTCTAACAGTAACAGAAAAAAGGAAGGGGGAAATAAAAATAAAATCTGCGATACTAAACACTTTGGTAATACCGCCGTAAACCACCACCTGTTGATGTTGATCACGGTATGCGATGGCCTTCATGTATACCGTACAGCCAGAACTCTGGCACTGAAATTCATCTTAAGTTGGTGCGACTTCTATAGATAACGTGGCGCATGATAAAGTTAAACACGCTGCAACCATGGCTGCAACTGTGGAACTCTACGAGAACGAGTTTTCCAGTGCCAGAGTGCCACATCTTTACTTCACGTATGTATTTTTGACGTTTATCTTCCGATCTGGGGCGGTAGTGTTTACGGTTTTTCTCGATGAATTAAAATAAATTTGTGATGTCGCCGTATATAAAATAACATACATCGTGGTCGCATATATTTTACTACAGTTACGTGGCAGCGAAGACAATATCAGTAAATATTATGACGTGCAGTAAATATTTAATTTAGTTACTGCTCTTGCCAACGACTTTTCGCCAGTTTACTTAACGACTCTGATCCGTGATACAATTACACGCACCTTTCGTTTATGGAGGTATTTTATTTGTTAAACAAGTTGCCGGTGGCAGATGTTAATATACAGTAGCCGTATACAAATGTCCGAGGTCTTGCAGTGTAAAAATAATACAAATTCGCGAAAATATTACATACTTTAATTCGTGTATTACAATATTATATGTTAAAATCGTAATTTTTCGCGTTTTGCGTGAAATTTCGAGTTATTTTTCGCGTTATTGCAATCGCGAAATTTTCAGGTCTCTAGTTATAGATCATACGTAACAGTTTTCTAATATTTGAAGCTGAAAAACAGTACTACTAAAGAATGAAATCGTTATACCCAACTTTTTTTTGTTAGTCTTATTTTGTTACGTTAACTGACAAATGGAGAAAGTCTTAATTTTATTAGTTAGTTATTCGCACCAATGTGGCTTTTTTTTCTCCATCTCCTCCTATCTGCAGCTCCCAAATGTGCCCGTTGTGTACAGCAATCTCTGCAGGTGAACATGTTGGGCACAGTAATTAATGTACCTACTATGCTGAGTGACACTGGTCGATCCATTGTGATAAAAAATTCCGCAACTATGGTTTTACTGTATCCCATTTTACACAACTTGGTCCCAAAGTTATATAAATTTATAAATATTTAAAAAATTTTAACTTAAAAGAAGCAGTCTCTAGTATTTAAATTGGGTTCAAAAATTGCTAGCCCCATCAAAAAATATTTCTGCACAGCAGCATATATTTTTAGCAGGTTTGTGTAGCAACGGTCTACACAATTTTCTATTTATCTTTGTCAAGATTGTCGTGTAAAAATTTTTTTAGTTTGTGAAAATATTAATCATTGTATTTTTTTTGTTTTATGTAACTTACTCTAACTTCTGCACAAAAAAAATTATAGATAAATGTATTGTACTTTAGTTTGCCATGTATCGTAAACTTAATCCATTTGTAACGTTCGGGAAACCAACCCGACAATTATAAATACACAAATATATAATTTTCCCGGGGAGTCATATCGCGACGAGGGTAGGGAGGGACATCTAACCCAAACAACAGAATAACTGGAGTCAGAATGTCATACGACACTGTATTAATAACAAATATACAATATTACAGAGGGCACTTCAAAAGATACATATGAAAAGACGTTTGGCGAAGGAAGGGACCTACCCGAAGGCGTAAAGACCGTAGCAAGTTGCAGTTGCTTACCTAAGCTCAGGAGAGGGTGTGTCGCGGTCGAGGCGTCATCGCTCACTGGCCTGGCACACGCCAGGCCAGTTCACGCCCACTCGGGATCGCGGGGTGGAGGAGGCGGTGCGCGTGCAGCTGTGGAAGGGAGGGAAACCGAAGGGTGGAGAAGGGAAGGGGTGGCACTGACATCACCAGTCACCAACACTGTGGCGGGAGTGAGTGAAGGCGGAGGTCCACAGCCTCAAGCACCGGCATGTCCATCACAACTACCAGGGTATTTAGGGGCCTTCACAACTCCCCCCCTCAAATCCATTTTGCTTGTATCGACAGATGTGTCGACCTATGGACATTTTATTCGGCCTAAAGGTGTACTCAACACATACAAAAAATAACCTTGGTCTCGTGATTCATTTTGCTCGATAAGCATAGTTAATAGACAGGTTGTGAGCAAACCTAATAAGACTGGTTTTTGTATTTTTAGTGTAATTATTAATTATTGTGTTCAGTTTTTAAATGCAACATCAAATCGTACTCTACATGGGCTAACCAAGTACGCAACTTTTGTCAATGCGTGTTCATGTTTTACAGTCGAAATAAAGTATTTAGTATATTCAAAGTTATTATTTTTTTAATCGCTTGTACTGTACCAACAAATTATTAATACTGATACTGTTTCTTAAAATATGTAAAGTATATAGCTTATTGCAGAATTTTTTTGCAATTGCTTGTTCACTTAATGTCTGGTTTTTCAGCTGGAATAATATGAATATAGAAATTAATTATAATAATAGTAATAATAGTAAACTACTATGGTGGTTGACGTTGAATAAACTTGTATTTCTTAGTTCTATTTATGTCTTATTTGTGTGTTGTATTAGGCTTAAACAAATTATTACATAAACAAATCTCTATATTTTTAATCATTAAATAAACAGATTTTTGTAAAAAAGTTTTAATTTAAATGTTTTAGTAAAGTAAAACTCGTTAAATGCGTTCGTTATCACTGAAATATGTCTATGTGAAATATTTGCAAAATTTGACAAATGCCTTGAAAAATAGCGAAAAAGTTAACAGAATCATCTCGTCAAAACGGAAGAAATCATGGAAATTTTTTAAATAAAACTGATGTCTACAATTAAGTCATGAAACGAAATTTTAATGTAAACAATGTAGTTACATTGTTAGCACAATGATTGTCGTGACATGAGAAAATTAGTCCTTGTTCAATGTAAATAATTGACGTCGGCTTACATAACTTCAGTACTTAATTCACTGTTTGTTGAATGCTATAATCCTCAGCCGGAGCCTTCGAAAAAAAACAAGGGCAGCGGTTGAAAGTGTAGCAACAGTAACACGTACTGATTCAGACATGTCTAATAATGAATTTCAAGTGTTCTGATTAAACTTTCTTACTGTGTCAGGGTTGGGGATTTTGATTAAATGTGTGGTCTACCACAATTATCACAATATTTTTATTTTTATATTTGTACCAATTATTTTTTTTCTTGTTTAAAACAAAAAATGTAACTAAATTTTTCTCTCATAAAATTTTTTTTATCTCCCATAGTTTTTGTGTAATGGCTTGTTAAAGCCAAAATTTGCATATTTCAGTTTTAAGGATGACACTAAAACCAACTTACTTACAAAAATGAAAAAAATTCACAGCTACAAATTCTGCTATGTTAAACCACGAAATAGAATGTTTTTATATTTTAAAAGAATTATTGAATTTTAAAATTTTTATGTTAAATGGCAGCATTTTTATTTAAATGCAAACAATTTTTGTTCTTAGTATTTTGTGTACGTGACATTGTAGACTGATGTCTTTATCCACTATGAATTTTTTCAGTTGGGTCCATTAGTTGGTTTTAGTCTAGTCCTTAAAACGGAAACAGGCAAATTTTTACTTTAACAAGCCGTTATGAGAAAACTATGACAGACAAAAAAATGTCATAAGAGTCAAATTTAGTTACATTTTGTGTCTTAAATAAGGTACAAATAAAATTTAAAACCATGGTGTTGAAAATTGCTGTATATCGTGCCCCACGCAATAGTCGTCTCGTCTGACCACGCTCTTAAGGTGAGTTAACGGCCCAAAGTATAGCTCATCACTGACAGGGAAGCTAATCATACTCAAAGGATCTTAAAATTTAAAAAACAAGGCAATTTGCAACAAAAAGTTTAGGTAAAATTACCTAGTAAGTCTTATCCTGATCAAAACAAGACCAAACGTGATGGGACAATATTAAAAACGTCTGTACTTTAAAGTTCCCATCAACAGATTAACTTTTAATTCTTATTAAATTTTATTGTTCAGGTGATGTTGCCAGTAATTTAATTTGGTTTTTGAGATATCCATATCAGATACTTAATGAATTTCTCTTGTTGTCTCAACACAGAATTAATCACACGAGTATCTGAATAACAAAGTGTTTCAGTTTTCTAAAATTAGTACATATATGACATAAAATTATTACATGGTGGGCAAGTGCCTTAACTTATCACATTAGTTTACACAAGGTCTATATCAATAGGGGCACAGTCACAACTTCTTAAGGGCATGCTCTTTTGTTTCTACAGTTCTTGCGATACTTATTTTTTAAAGCTTAAACACAAGCAGATATCAAAAATATGTCTGGCAGTTTGGTTTAAAATGGTTTTTGCCATGATAGATAATTTTATCAAAACAAGATCATATTCTGTTTTAGCTAAAAAGTCAACCAGAATTGTGTTAATTACAAAATTAGCTAAAACTATACTATTTACTTCCTTTTAAAAAATTTCAGACAACATGAAGATGATTTCTTTAAACAAAACTGCCAAACAGATATTTAATATCTGCTCTTGTTGTGGCATAATGTAAAAATTTATATCACCAAAAAAGTAGAAAGAGAGAGCATGGCCTCAACTGGTTCACTTTTGCTACCAGTGTGTCTCTCAGATTCAAATAGTTTTTAAAATTTTTTTTTTGTGTTTTGACATTGGAAAGTGTACCGGTATCAATAAAGAAATACTGTAAGTGTACACATTGAGTAGTACGTGTATTTTTAACAGAGTTACTTTAGCAAATATGTTTATATTTTTAATACATTTTATATATATTTTTTAACATTAAAAAGAAATATCTTCTCATATTCAATTGAAGTTGTTCTTATTTATGAGTTTATTAATTTAGGATTCAGCTGAAAATGAAAATTGACTACTCGATTCCACCTTCGGACAAGGTCACAAAGTGTATAAGAGAAGGTCGGGGTGAAAGTTGGGCCAGCTGGTTCACCTAGCGAGACATGCCTGTCACCCTTTTAGCCAGAAGAATGGATGAGGTGTGGTGGAGATGGGTATGGAGCAACAATGGAATAAGATAGCAGGGAGAAACTGGAATTCCTCGAAAATAAACCTGCTAGCCACGTTTCCCACATGTAAAACATCCCGGACAAAACCCACCGGGAATCGAACCCTTATCACCAAGGTGGGAGGCGACCATTGCAACCCCTTTAATCAGAGTTCTGGTACATGTAGTCAAATATGAGCATAGTTGCAGTACAGTAAAACACATCATTTGATCAGTACACTAACAATATTAAATTTGTATATTCTGTATAGTAACAGGGTAACACCTATTCTGTGTAATAAAAGATAAAGTACACAACACACACATTAAGGTGCATGTGTGCATGTTTGTAAATTGCATCTTAAATTGTCCACATTATTATTATCAGTTACTAGGCTTGTGAAAGTGGGAATGTTGTACTGTAGTTTTCCTTCTATAAATTTACAAAAATATCAAGGTAGTAGATCTGAAGAGTCCCATTGAACCTAAATAATTAGAAATACAGTAAAACTCTATATAAACACCCCTTTTATTATGAACGCTGCTCTATTACAGCACTATTGTCAGGAATAGCGGGGGTTACCGTATTTGTTCGTGTACCACACGCACATTTTTTCCAAGAAACCAAATTGAAAAGTTGGAATGCGGGTCATACATGTAAATCAAGGTTTTGGATGAAAAATGAGGCCTGAAAAAATGGGATTTATCATACATTATTGACTCCTGGAAGCATTTATTACAAAGGATATATAAGAATATACACAATATCATTAGATTGTAGCTTGTTAGATGTAGATACATAACACCGGCATTACCGTCACACGCCCTGTGCCTTGCGTACAGCTCATGGTGCTGTGGCCGCCCTCCGGAACGTGCCGAACTACAGCAATCTAGGCAGCGCCGGGCCGTGCCAAGCTGCGCCGGGCCGTACCAGGCTTCGCCAAGCCGCGCCAAGCCAGCACCATGCCATTTAGTGTATTGTTTTATTCTAAAAACGTCTGCATATTACTATGATGATGACTGATGACGAATTATTTGACTTGTTTGGCCCGACAAACAAGCATCTACACACACACAAGCAGCGCAGAGACCGAGATAGTGTTTCGTTGCTCCGTCAGAATGTGCCACAGTACAGCGCGGCTGAGCACGCTCTTCAGTTACGGCTTGTAGCTAACAGTGTGCACTATATGTTGCCATCGATTGTTCGCCCGTATTCCGTGCAGCCAGCCATTGCCATCTTTGTTCCAATATGCTGTGCATAGTGCTACGCAGTATTTAGGAATATTTCTGGAGCATAATTTCATTAGGTATTTTTATGCAAAAAAATAAATTAAATTCAAACAAAATAGTGAACAAAATTAATTTTATTTATGTTTTTTTTTTATAAAAAAAGGATAATATGTCGACAATAAGGGGTACGGGTCTTTCATGGGGGCGGGTGGTACATGGGTAAATACATTTTACTTTAGAGATGTTTTACTGTATGGTTTACTTTTCTTGTCTGTTCATCTAATGTGTGTGTTTTTTTAGTGAGTGTAAACATCATCATTGCTTTTTTGCCAAATAGTACAGTATTACTATTCAATAAATAGTAAAATTTTTTAGTTTTTAACCAAATTTTATAAAGGGAAATAACTTTGTTTGAAGTACAGGAACAGTGTTCAACTAGTAATTTATTGCAGGTCCATCCTCTAGCAATAACAAGCCATCTGGAAACGGAAATGGTGGAGGAAACTTCCAACTCCCATCAGTACTGGAATCGGATGACAGTGAGCTAGAAGAATTCCTAGATGATATTCTGGAGCGAGGACGAAGTTTGCTGCGAAAGAGCAGCAGTGGTCGGCCAGTAGTAGCTGCTTCTTCTCACATCTCAACAGCAGTGGACGCACGACTCGAGTACGGTCTGGAGTTAGGAGTGGAAGTCCTGTTGCGCAAACTAACAGCACTTGGAGCCCACAACTTGCCGTACAGTGTGAATGCTGGGATACCCCCTCCACCAGAGGCTGCTGTCCAGCCAGGAACTACTTCATGGGACCAGAGTCGTGCCGCATGGCAGCAGGCAGAGTCCACAGTCAAAATGGAGACACTTCCAATGCTCACCCGCTGCTTTGATAAAGTCTTCTCAGAGCTCCATGAGCAGGTGTGTGTCAACATTATTAGATGCTGATGATAATACAGTATCTAGTTGCAGAAATTTGAGCATCTGGATCATAACCCTGTTAATACAAATCTAACAAAATCTGAAATTCTACACTTTGTGCTAGTGAACAGGGGTGGATCCAGTTCTAGGTTTTGATTGTGAGGGGGAGGTTAATTCCTTAAAAAGTGGCTATGCCCATACCCATAGTAAAATAAGGGGCGTCCGGGGGGGTTCTCCTACGAAAAAATTTAGTTTTTAATGCGTAAGATTGTGCTATTTAAGGTGGCCGCCTGGTAAAGGGCGTGTGTGTGTGGTGTAAATCAATGAGGCTCTATGAGAGATGTATGCCAGCACATGTTTTGTGATATTGCCTCTACGGCTAAAGCTGTAAATGTGGCTGTGTTCCTGTCATAACTTATGTACTGTGTGACTTTGTGTGGCGAGCGTACCATTTTATTAAACGCGTCGCTGTAGTGAAGTCCAATGTACTTGTAGACCTCAATTTCAAACAAATCCATTACAGTAAAACCTCGTTAATTTGAAGTGCTCGGGACCGAAATTTTGTACTTCGAATTACATAACTTCGAATTATCGAATTTCATTTTTTTTTTTTTTTTTTTTAAAAGGTACAAAGTCGGTGTTTCTGCACCCATATTTATGGCAGTCTTCAAGAACTATTAAGCATTCAAATTGCAAAGGGGAATAGTAGTATGAAATAATTGGACCAAAAAAGTTTGTTGCATTTTTCTTGGTCGTTATACGCTGCGTTTTTTTCTTGGCGAGCACTGTACTGCAAGTAGCGCGCATGTTGCATCACATCTACTAGGCTGTCTGCAACTCTGCGCTTCCCCATCCCTGTTCCAGCGCTCGATGTCTGCCACGCGTTGCCTTTGCCACAGCATGTGATTGTTATTACTGCCGTATTTGCCGGCATATACGACGATTCCGCACAAAAGACGAGTCATTGTTTTGAAGGTACAAAATCTTGAAAATTATTTAATTATTAAATTTGAAATTCCCGGCCGAAAAATATTTTTTTCCTTTGCCAGAAACACAAATATTTTGTTTAAATATTTATAACGCATTTATTACCGTTTTATAAATATCATAGGAGACACAGAAACCAATAACATGGGCACTACTGCCCTTTGGGCGCCTAAGAGTCAAGGAAATGCGCAGCGACTGTAACACGTGGCCGGCGACATCGTCAGTTCCCGGCCGCACGCCAAATGCTGCAGCAGCTTTTGCAAAGTCATCGCATTCCTATATGCTGTTGTCATAGATAAGTAACGGGGGCTGTTGTCACCAACCAGCCAACACGAGACACATTAATGTGTGGTACGGGACTTAGATCCTCGTTTTCTCCACCCGGAAGTTTTGTGCTGGCGAGACCAGAGATTAGGACGAAACAAATCACTGCACGCAGTATCTAGAGCCTCGTTTTCTCCGCTCGAGAGTTTCGTGCTGGCGAGTCAAAGGATCTAGGTACCCAGTACCTAGATCCTCGTTTTGTCCGCCCGAGAGCAATGTGCTGGCGAGACAAAGGATCTCGGCACGCGCTCCAGATGTTTCGATCGCCGAACGGCTAACTGCGATGCGAGGTAAAAAAATGGGGCAGGGGCACTTGTAAAACAAAAGTAATCTTATACGTCGGCAAATACTGTAATTTATAAATTCATGGTTTTTTATCTCTAAGAGGCAGGAGTATTTTACAGACAAATTGAAGAATTTTTAGCTCAAAATGGTAAGTTTTACCACCCTACATCCTTGAAAAAAAAATGTAAATATTTCACGCTGAGTAATTTTTACAAGTGCAATGTAATTTTCCAGTAGCTTTTCAAAGGAATACGAGACGTTTTGCTAGTGGAATTATTTCATAAACAATGTAACACACCCAAAATAGTAATTATGACACCCTCCTCCTGAATGAAAATTTGTAAACATGGTCGTCGAGTCATTTTCGCAAGCGCAAAGTTATTTTTCAATTAGTTTTTCCAAGGAAAAAATCAGGTGCCGTGTTAGTTAAATATTATTTTTAAGGATAAGATGTTGAGTGATACACGGCGACAGGCAATGCAGCCAGCCAGACGGTTGGATGGCACCAGTGCAATGCACAAAATGTGGCAACGTAGCACGGGAGGCAGCAGACACTGCGACCTTGTCTGCTATCTGTTCTCTCCTCCCAAGAGTTGGCACTTACACGATACCAGCCGAACACAAACGTGCTTCTTTTGCCTGTCATTCTGCTGGCCGTATTCTCCTAGAAGCTGCATTGTTGACTGGTGACTCACGCCTGAAAGTGGGAAGAGGGATGGAGGTAGAAGAGAACAAGGACTATACTCCATCCACTCTTAAGGTTGCAGCAGAAATAAAAATTGCTAAGGAAGTAAATCAAAGCAATTGAGTTATGTCTTCACTCCAAACAGTGTGATTGTGCCGTTACAAACTTAACTTGTATTTTCTAATAATTCAAATGAAATTTATGCTATGAAAAAATTTTATTGTCATACACTTGACCCTGTATTAGCTGCAACCTTAGAATGGATAGGGTATAGGAGGCACTTGCAGGGTGACGCAACTCTGGCATCTGCTTGGTATGTGGCTAGTTTGCGGGAGGGAGGGGGGAAGTGGAGAAGTTCTAAAAATAAACCAGCTCTGTCTGGGGGGGGGGGATATATGAGTGTGGACAGACTACCTTCTTCCTCATCCTCTCCTCCTCTCATTCACTCCGCTTCTCCCTGTCTACTGAAATACTCCAGACTCATGGCACATACGCATGTGTCTTACCGTAACTGTATCTAGGTCACAGTGCGGGAGGAAAGCACAAAATCACGTGATCGTCATATCACACAACATCAGGCTGTCCCACGATGTGCCATTCCTGCCTTCCATTCTTTTCCTCTCTCTTTGCGCGCATTACACACACACACACACACACATATCGAACTCGAGCGCAGTGCACAAGCAGACAACACGGAAGCCTCAAGGTCAGCGTGACACGGGCAGGCGCGGTAACCGAAACAAAGCCAGGGCTGTACAATGCCACACGGCGCAGCTTTATTCTTACATTTCGTACACTTTACTGACTTCTCTATCAAAATGACTTCGAATTACTAGGACTTGATCCCTGTTTGGGCCAGAAAAAAGCTTCGAATTACAAATTAACCGAATTTCGAATTAACCAAACTTCGTAGCATGTAAAATCC
Organism: Medauroidea extradentata; assembly: GCA_003012365.1. Classification (NCBI taxonomy): domain Eukaryota; kingdom Metazoa; phylum Arthropoda; class Insecta; order Phasmatodea; family Phasmatidae; genus Medauroidea; species Medauroidea extradentata. The sequence goes on along the minus strand of PNEQ01099543.1, from coordinate 23,268 downwards.
TATCCTCACGTTCTGGACCGAGCGATGTTTTCGATTTATATAGCATTTCGAATTAACCGAGTTCAAATTAACGAGGTTTTACTGTACATATATGTACAGAAGAACGCCAATTTAATGAAATACCTTGGGACCTTAAAAGTTTACTCTAAATTTTTGTTTCATTAAATCTAACTTAATATTTTGTCACCACCACCCTCCCCCTATCCCAAATAAAAGGTTAAATCCTGGAGCATGTTTTGTCGGAATTTAAGGTAATTTTTAAAAAGTCTGTTATTTCAATACAATAACAAAACACATTTACCATAAACAGGTAAGCTGTAGCCTTGAAAGAAAAAAATTGATGGAAAAAACTTTCAAAAATGTCCAGTGGAGCGCTCAGCGAACGTGTGCATGGTGAGTTAGACCGCCTGTGCACCATCAAGACATGAGAACTTATGACTAATACCGCCAGCAATCAATCTTTCTGTCTCTCTCCCATCCACTCCACCAACAAAACTTAGGAAATTACCCTTAAAAAATGCAATGAAATCTGAATTGAAAGTTTGCGGGACAAGAGTAAAATAATAATTAAATATGTGTGTTGGCAGCCTTTGTGATTGTATTTTGTTGACAGCCCTGCTCGTGAAACAAACTGGTTGGTCTGCTCGCTGAAAATACTTTGCACTCGAGCTTATTTTTTTAGCGTCACAGAAACAAATTGTTTATGGTAAAAATTTGTTTTACTAAGAGTGTATTAGTAATATAATTACATATGTTTTATAAATTCGCTGGATTTTTACGCGAGTTGCGACTGAAAATAATCACGCAGGACACCACTTCATTCTATCGTAATAGAATTTATCAATAGAGCACACTGCAGCACATTCAAACGGAGATGCGAAACACTAACTGTGAATTAGTTCCTGTACTGTCCACTGCCGCGCTGTGGTACCTGGGTACTTAGATACTTGTAAACTCGCCAACCGCTAGGGTTAGGATCTAGGCACGTGCTTGTTACGCAATACGTCGTTCAACCACTAGGGGTGGGCGAAGCTTCGAAATTTCGAAGCCGAATCGAATATTTTCATTATTCGATATATTCGAAATAAAATTTTTACTTCGAACTTCGAAAATATTACAAGTTTCTGGTTGTTATAAGTCATCTTAAAAATGGTTGTTATTTGGCCAAAACTTGAAGATGGTGTCGAATTTACGTTATTATAAACGTTCAAAGATTTTATTTGAAACTAACCACACACATTGGCTAGTGAACCATGAAAACATAACCTTAATAGCGTAAATACAAAGCAGCCAAAACGGCCGAAACTAAACCGTCAATAACATTTCATTCAAACAATAGGGAAACCACATCTTTAAATAATTATTTTTGTTTAGAGCCCGAGATGTTTTATCTTCGAAACTTTTGTTAAACACTGCTAATTTTTGTAGCAACATCATCTGCTATATCAATTTGTGCCTAAATACAACTTAGAGTGATTATTGTAGATTACGCAGCAGAATATTTTTTAACTAAATGGTTGTAAAATTGCACTCAATGCGATGCAAACCGTAATTAGAAAGGAAACAAATAGCCTAGGCCGAGTCTATGGTATACATCAAGTGCGCCATTTCGAGTGGCCGTAGTCGCAAGCCATACAGCCAACAGCCACCGTGTCATAGCACATGCACTAAGGAAACGGACCGGTGCAGTGCATAATTATTTATGCACTTCAAAGTAATAATTTAAATTTACGCAACACGAGAGGCGGATCAGTTAAAAACAAATGTAATGCTGCTGGCCCACTGACATTTTCGCAAGTGAAGTTGTGTGTTGATCACGTAATGACCATGGCCATATTGCGACCACGTTCAGAGGTGCGGTATTCAGACGAAATCAGTACGCTCTTGCGGAAACTACTTCGGATCCACTCGATAGAGTATATCGGTCGGAAACGTCGTGCGTTGATTGGAGCAGTGTAGATAGCAGCAAGCAGACAATACAAAGGAAAGCGCGCGTAAAACGTAAACAAACACTCCCGCATGTGTAAATAATAGAAAATATATTATAAGGCGGTTTGAATGCATGCTCACGGAAAATACTATGTCGGATCGTAATATTTCTATTGAAAAAGAAGTCTGGAGCAGTTTATCAGGTAAAAATATTGCCAGAGTATGTAATTCAGGTATGAAATAAATTGTTATTACTTGTACGCAATTTTAATGCTACATAAGTATATTATACCAGCACAAAAGGATAACGTGACCAATGCTACCCAGCAGGAATATTCCAGGTAGGTTCCCATAAGCGCCTCGTGAATACAAAGTAACGAATGTCACTACGTAGAAGTAGAAAACCTGGAAAACTATTTTGGCAATTTTCTAAAATCAACTAATGGAGCCAAGCTCTTCAGGTCTGAATACTGGGCCACCTGCCAAAATATCCATGAGCAGTATTTGGTTATTTTTTTACTAAAAGTGTCAGCGGTAATAAAGCAACATGCAAAATATGGAAGAAAATATTAAAAATTCCAACAGGTACGTCATGGATTAATTAAAAAAAGATACAATTTTAGGTTCTGTTAAGTTTTATAAAACAAACTGAATTTTTTTGGGATTTTGTGATTCTTTTAGGTACCACTACACCCCTACAGAATTATCTGAAATAACATCCTGAGCAATTAAATATAATAATTCCACTAAAAACATTTTTTTTTTGCAAATCACTATAAAACTCTCATTTTTTACCCAACTTACAATTAGCCTTCAAGGTAAGTTCCTAACAATGTACATTATTTTGCATTGTATATTTGTAAAAAAATTAAATTTACCTGATATTCGATATTCGACTCGAATTCGTGAATATTTCAACATATTCGCTTCGAATTCGCTTCGAAATGAAATTTTCATATTCGCCCACCCCTATCAACCACTCATGCTTATTTCAGTCACTCCAGCAAATAACAAAGTTTTCAACAAATTTTAACTCCCACCCCCCCCCCCACCCCAGCCTTGACGGATTGTTTTAGCTAACCTACAGAGAAATATGTAATTCTGCGGCCAGTGGTAGTAATTTTAATATAGGTACTTACATTACAATTTTTGTTCCATGTAATCAGTCACTGCCGTCGGCATACGCATGGCTCCTTCCTATGCCAACCTATTCATGGGCTAACTTGAACTCAATTTCCTGAGCCATCAGCCTATCCATCCTCACTGTTGGATACGATTCATAGATGATATCTTCATGATCTGGACCTCTACCGAAGACAGCCTTCTCACTTTTCTCAACAACCTCAATTCCCACAGCTCTTTAAAATTCAGCTGGAACTATTCAAAATCCCTTGCAATATTTTTGGATGTTGAACTGACTCTCCACAATGGAAAAATTGAAACAGCTGTCCATACCAAACCAACCAAAGGCCTGCAGTACCTCCACTTTGACAGCTACCAGCCATACCATGTTACGAAATCCCTGCCATACAGCCTCGCTATCAGAGCCAAACACAAATGTTCCACACAAACAGACCTTAACAAACAGTGTGAACAAATAGTCAAGTCCTTCATAAACAGAGGTTACCCGAAATCACTGGTACATGAACAAATACAGCGAGCCACTACAACTAGTGACGACTCAACCAAGCTTGGCAATTCTGAAATCCCCCTGGTTGTCCTATACCACGAAGGTCTGCACAAACTCGAAACAATACTAACTGTGGGCACAAAATTCTGGCCTCCTCACCACTCACCCAAAACTTGCTCACTAAACCACCAAGGCTGGTATTCAAACGTCCCCTAACCTCCGTAACAAGCTGGTTTGCCCCAAACTGCCAACCATTACAACATCAGATGATACCCCCAGGGATTCTCACCCTTGTAATAAACCACACTTTGGCTCCTGTGCTATACATCAATCTTCCACATCATTCAGTAGCAGACAGACAAACCAAACCTACCATATACCAGGAAGCTACAACTGTGCAACTGAAAACCTCATCTACCAGCTACAGTGCACTCACTGCAATGCAGAGTATATCGGCCTAACCACCAACACTCTGACAGAGGATGAATGTCCACAGAGCTGACACCAAAAAAGCCATAGCTGGAGCGGAGGTTGATCCACATGAGAAGCCAGTTGCTGCACATACAGCACTTCATAACTCCAACTTTGATTCCTGTTATACAACCAGAGTGGTGAGGGCCCTACCACAATTGAAAAACAAAAACAAAGCAGATTTAAGTCTCTGGGAACTGGCACATCAGTACATCACAAAATCCAGACAGCCACCTGGACTTAACCTCGGATAACAAACCCACATTTCAAACTTCCTACCGCACCTTAGTTTGCCCTCTGGCCGCTAGGTGTACTGATTACCAACTACTGCTGGACAATAGACTTCAGTGTGCCTCCACTCACCTGATGAAGCAGATGTTGTTTGCGAAACGTTGTGACTGCCCATCTGAGGAGAAATGTGTTTGTCCTATGTGTGTTTCTATCTGCGAGTACCATCCTTGTGCACAATTCTTTCTGTTTTAATTGTAGTTAATCAGTCACTTAGTTGTTTCATGCATTTTTTGTTATTTTTTGCAGGTTCCTGAATATCCTGTTGTTAAGTTGCTGTTTTCATTATTCCAGAGTTCGTTAAATCGGGGCTCTACACTATCTTTGAGAAACAACTGCATGAAGAAGCTGATTTTAGCAAACTTTGTAGCCTTTGAAATAATGCTTCCAATATGTGTGGTGTCTTAGTCACATTCACAAGTAGTCTGAATAATTTTTTTTTTTCGTAGATAAGAATTGTGGACGCACATTTACTGGTCTCTGTGAAAAAAAATTTACCTAACTTCGAACACTCTGCACGTAGTTCAAGCGCCATCCAGGCGGCTGCCTTAAAGAATTTCCTATACAAAAATTGATTATAACACTTAAAAATGGGCCAGCCAGCGCCCATTGCCCCCCCCCCCCCTCGCCAGGAATCTCTCACTGCAGTGAGGTTTGTCGGAACATTGATTTACAGTAGAAACTCTTTGCATCGTTTTTGTTTCCATCGTTTTCCCGTATCTATTGTTTAATTTTGTTGGTCCCAAAAATTTTCCTATTAAAACAATGTTTGAGAAGCCCACATAAATTGTTTTCGTAAGTATCGTTTTTCCCGCATCCATAGTTCAAAATTTCTTGTCCCACAGCCAAATATTTAGGCGTATCGATCGTTTTTAAAATTCATTTCAACATACAGTATAAATTTTAAAACGAATAGTTCTAGCGAACAGTAAAGGACAGTCATGGCTGCCCACAAAGTAAACATGCCTAGCCGATATTTAAGTTTTCGCGCGATTTGCACTTTTTTTCTTCAGGTCCCATTTGTTTATAAATTAATGCACTGTTAATTTTTCCCGCTGTTTACGGTTTTCGCCATCCGAAAAAAATATAAACACGAGATGTCAGAGTCACAGATAATGAAGGAAGGAAGGAAGGAAGGACATCTAAACTTGTTTGGAAATAGAACACGGAAGAAATATCGCAGTGAAGTTGATCACGTGCAATGGCACAGGAGAATGACCGTGATCGCATGTAATGCTTGCGCTCAAGGCACAATAAATTCAAGATGACGGCAATAAGAGAATTACCGCCGCTAGCACTATCGATTGTCTCGGACTCTGTTGATCGCTATTTTTACTTTGGAAACATTTGATCTCTTTACGTGCGTTCGTTTGTCTTTGTTTTTAACACAATTATCGGTAACTGCAACTTAAAATTTGCGAAACGTGTTTGAAAATGTGTTATTATAAACAGACTGGTTTTAATATCATTTCCATTTTAGTGCAGCATGTTTAGATGTTTACGTAACTGTAATTTAATTTCACGATTGCACTCGTAAATACTGTATGTAATATTTCAATTAAAAAAGTTTTTAAAAATTAGAGTAATTTTCCTAATTTGCCTATTTACGTATTTTTTCCCGTAATTTACGTTAGCGTAGTAAATAATAACTTGTAGAAAGCTTTCTTATGTTTTGTCTTGTCAGTCAGCTCAGCACATAAAGTACAATTTCAGATTTCGAGGTTAGGTAGAAAATAGAGGCAAGTCAACATGCATAGTTAGTCCGCATGCGTAATTTTTTTCTTCTGGTCCCTTGAAAAATTATCCGTAGAGTTTCTACTGTAGTACCAGTTTGTATTAAGGATTTATCATTAAAGAGAATTTTATTAACATGATTACAATGTAAAAGAGTAGGTAAAGCCAAAATGTTTAACAATTTAATAGTGCAGTGGATGACTTGAAAAGAGGCGGAGCTACAGTTAGGTGTGGGATACAATTCCAATCCCCATGGATACCGCAGCCAAACATAACCTTTATTATCTGTTTGGCTTCTCATGTCCCGGATGAGATGTATGTCTAGAAAATTATTTTTTTGGAATTTGTGGTTTTTTCAGGTTAACATAAATCTTACGCTTTTGCGTATCTTAACCATGAAATTGAAACTAATATTTTTTACCCTTGCGTGTAAATCTATGAATGCGCAACATTTTTGCTTTCTGCAGTTACCATCTAACAAATCAGCATGTTTGTAAATAAGCTTTGTTTCCCACAGTACTTTTTTCCCTGTGGTGACGTCAGGGGACGTGAATTTGAAGTCGTCCATTGGACATTATTGTTAACATGTATAGTTACCATTGTTTTTTTGTCGTAATTCATTAAAGTTGCACAGCAATGAATGATTTTAGCATTCAGTATTATGTGTTCATCTGTGTTACAGACTATGTGGACCAATTTGGAGTTAGTTCTTCAGATGTGGCTAACCCTGAACATAGAGTCTTTGGGTGAAGGGTCAGCAGCTGCATTCGACTCTATGAGTGGTCCAATGATTGAGTTGAGCCAGCCTGCTGTATCTGGTCTTATTGCAGCCTTCGCTTGGAACTCTGGGATTTCACTACGTGCATGGTGTCTTGCCTTCCAGGTAGTGTTGTGAGTTAACCAAAAACATTGTTCACCATTCTAGTACACTCTCATCCTTTCTCTTTCCCCCCTTCTTCTCTACCTCCCTCCCTATTGCTCTCCACTGTTTCTACCCTCTCATTGTGTTAGTCTTTTTTTCATTGTATGTTAGTGCAAACCGGGCATTGTATATGTGTGCAGTTAGCAAAACATTTTTTTCCGTAATAGTAACTTAGGTTTAATGTTTGGTGCACTGTTTCACTATATACCAAGTTTTAAGTTTTCCTCAAAATATTTGAGAAGAATTTTCAGAATAAAGTTGTTCTTATGCCTATCGTATCTCTGTTGCCTATAGTCTTGTTAATTTTATGGTAATACAGTAATCTCTCAGTTTAAGGACTCTGAAGGGACTGAAAAAATTATCTTTAAATTGGAGTGATAAAAATATGTTGGGACTTTAGATGGGACCAAAAAATACAGTTGTTAAAGTGAAAGAATTTTTAAAGTAGAAGACTTTAAACTGAGATATCACTGTATATCTGATATGAGACTTTAGGCAGTTGTGTTTATTTGTAAATTGCACATGCGCTGCCGCTTGTCGAGTGTGTGAGAGAGACAGTGATGTGTTTGTGGACCGGCGTGAGCCAATGAAAAGATAGGCAATTTAAATTTATTAAAGATTATGTTGTAAATTAAATTGTAATAATGATTTTCAAAGCAATATTTTTCTTTAAAGGTTGTTTAAAATAAAAATATAATATTTAATTTAGTTTTAATTTTCTGTTATTTTTTTACCTTGGTGCGCTGGGTGGCCGCCAGAGGCACTGCAGGGAGAGAACAAGCATCGCGGGCAGTAGGACATACTTACTTGTTCGGTTGTGGAGGAAGATGGCTGAGTGGTACGGTGTGTGGACTGTGTGGCAGCGTGGTGGCGAAGCAGCCATGCGAACTTGCCGAAATCTCTTGTAAAATTTTTTGAAGTGTTGTTTGTCGCTGATATGAGGGCGCATGCCTTTGACAAGGATGGTGTAAGTTTTTTAAATGTCGTGGCGTGTTTGGAACTTTGTATTATTTCACCAAAGTTTCTTGGTCAGAGCTGTTCTTTCCCGGGAGCGTTATGTTTTGAGGCTCATTTAAAGTTATCGTGATTGCGATCTGAACTGTTTCAGTATGTAAAAGTCGAATTTTTAAGTTGATAAGAACAGTCACAACAACATGATGTAGTCATTGAGTAGCGTACGGCTGTAAATTATCAACTGACCATTATACGATCACAACTAGCCACTAGTAACAGTTTAAGCTTCTTTCATACAGCCCCGTCACATATTTTGGTACAGTGACCAGGATGGTCCGACAGTGTGGCATAAATCCAGACGTGCTACATATTATGGTGCTGTGACCAGGATTGTTGGTAAGACAATGTAGACAGCAACCACCGACGCGTCACATTTTTTGGTGCTGTGACCAGGATGGTGTGATAGTCTACGCTTAAATACAGCTGCGTCACATTTTTTCCTTTGCACCTACATTGAAAATTTTTTTCTCATCAACACTGAATTTTTGTCCTGCCGCCCTTTTTCATGTTCAGATACATAACTTACAACTTACAGTTTGAACATAGTCATTTGTGTTGCGCATTCTTTTCTCATTGTTACTAACGTAATTATTTATTCAAGATGTTCTAGAGATGAACTGAAGTGGCAGCGGAGCGACAGCAGACTGGCAAGGTCGTGCGCGCAAGGTCATAGTCACATATATCTTACTGCGGCATTGCCACGTTACCTACTATACGAACACTTGGGCTCACAAGAACAAAAAGAAATTTTGTGTGGCCTGTACACAAGATTTTTATTTTTACTATTTTTCAATATCAAATAAATCAGGGTGTCTACTGGTCACCGAAGTCATCGAAGTCACCGAAAAGTCATGGAATTTGGTGTAGGGTCACGGAAGTCGCCGAAAAGTCATGGACTTAGGAATGAGGGCACAGATTTTCTTAGTTGTACTTGAAAAATTGATTTAATTTGCAAACTTGGCAAGAGCATGTTTACATGTACTTCCTTTGCACAGAGATAACGGCTCCAATGTCTTCCCCCCCCCCCCCTCACGCTTTCCACATTGCTTCGCTGACTGGTGTTTTCTTCATCAGTACGGGAGGAATGAATACCGATTGATAACCAGGGGGTAATATTTAAACCATATGTAAAATAATTCTTGTTTACGTACGAGTACAATCGGACCATTGACACAGTAATTAACCTTACCAGCCAGAACAACCTGCATTAAATGTACTAGAATAATCGTGTGTGTACTGTATGTTACATACAAGTGTTATAGAACCTCAAAAGCTGGCAACATTTTTAAAGCTGTTGTATTGGTTAATCAGAATTGTTTTGTCATCGAGAGGTGTCATATCCATCCTTCTGTTTTTCTTTTAGGTGAAAATTCAAGATTTCGAAAATAGAAAGCTGTCCCAAATAATACTGCCATAACTGCAAGTCTGACTCTCACTTTTTCGTACACCTCCATCTATGTTGGCAATAGTGTCGCATTGGCTTTGCACACAGGCAAAGGCGAAACAAACAAAGGCTTTTGTTTTGTTATTATGCTGGCTCTGTGAAATATCACGTTATTTCTAATTAGTAATAAACGACCAACTTAGTAATAATATTGGGAGATTTTTGTACAGTCATTTTTTCTGTAGTAGTGCGGAAATTTTTTTACAAACATTTCTTCTGTGGTGACATTTTAACCTAGAGGAAATAAGCAGTATTCTGTGACAGTTATGCCAGGACAATATCCAGAATGAGTGTTTATATCTGTCCATTGTGCTGGAGCTGCAAACTACTGATGTTTAGAGATTCATTGTTTAGTTGCAGTTACAGTGAATTGTGCATGTATTTGTGTATATTTTCAAATATACCTACGTGTTTTTGCATTCTGTAAGGCTCTGTAGTTGTAGATACTGTTCATTAACTTGATAGTGTTTCTGATAAAAAATGAGTGAAGTCTTTGTGTAGGCCAATCACTGATTACATTTTTTACAAGATGCTGGGTAAGTGCCATTTCCAAGATAAGTGGTTTGAAGAGGAGGGATGGAGGACAAAGCAGAGCTTGTAAAGCATGTTTATACATTTTAGGCTGTGTAGGGTACCAATATTAAGTGCTGAGAAGATTATATCGAGCAAATTTTAATTTAACATTACTTTTTAATTTTAAAAAGTCACCAAATTTAATAGGAAATGGGCTCCAAAAGTCACTAAAGGTCACTGATTTTTGGAAAATATGACCAGTAGACACCCTGTAAATGGTGTAGGCTATACATGCACACTGACTATACTACTTTCTAGAATGCCTCTCCAATCTTGGCACCACCCCTCAAGAAGCCTACATGGTAACCATAGATGTCACTGCTTTATACACTAGCATCCCCTATGCTTCTGGACTGTTAGCTATCAAATGCTACCTGAACAGAAGACCTCCGAACAGCAAACCTACCACTGCGTTCCTTGTCGAACTGGCCAGGCTCACACTCACCAACAATAATTTCAGATTTCTCAACAACCACTTTCTGCAGATCAAGGGCACAGTAATGGGCACCCGCATGGCCCCTTCCTATATCAACCTTTTCATGGGAAAGCTTGAAGAAAACTTCCTCGCTCACCAACCAATCCAGCCTCACTGCTGGATGAGATTCATACATGAGTTTTTCATCATATGGACCTCCACAGAAAACTGCCTTACTGACTTCCTGAACAGCCTTAACTCAACCAGTCAGCTCAAGTTCACATGGTCATACTAAAAAAAACATGCCATACTCCTGGATGTGGAACTAACACTCCACAATAGTACCATCAACACCTCTGTCCACACCAAACCTACCAACAACCTACAGTATCTGCACTTTGAAAGCTACCACCCTTACAATACGAAAAAATCACTACCTTGCAGCCTTGCCACAAGGGCAAAACGCCTATGCTCCACCGAGAATGACCTAAACAAACAATGTGAACAGATAGCCAGAGCCTTTATAAACAGAGGTTACCCCAAACCAATTGTTTACAAACAGATCCAATGTGCCGTCACGATCACACACACAATCCAAAACCACCAATTCAGACATCCTCCTGGTTGTTCCTTACCGTGAAGTTTTAAACGAACTCAAGACCATACTAAACTTTAGACACAAAATCCTGGCTGCCTCACCACAGACACAAGACTTGTTTTCAAGGCCACCCAGATTGGTTTTCAAACGACCACCCAACCTCCGCAACAAACTAGTCCGTCTGAAACTCCCACCAACTGCAACCTCCGGTAAAACAGTTAACCCAAGAGGCTCCCATCCCTGCAACAGTACCCGCTGTGGTTCCTACACAATTCATCAGCCATCTACCCACTTAAACAGCAGACTGACAAACCACACATATCCCATCCAAGGTAGCTACAACTGTGTTACAACAAACCTGATATACCAGCTCAAATGTAAACACTGTGATGCGGAGTACATAGGCCGAACCACTAGGGATGGGCGAGTACTCGAAATTTCGAGTATGAACTAGAGTTCTGTTAATGCTAGACTCGAGATCGTATAGTTTTCTCAAGCTGGAACATTTTCGAGTTTTTGAAAAAAAAATTGTAATTTCCTCCAAAATAATGAAAACTACCATATTTGTAAACACATAGAACATTACCTAGTTTTCTGATAAAAATTCAAGGCCGCATCTCTACTTTCGCATTCCCATAAACATTGCAGTCTTACGGGTTCTCCGCCCGCTGGAAAGTGGAAATTATACTTGCTGAAACATGGCAACTACGCATCATTCCACCAGGACACAAGGCAAAGCAACGGCTGAGAAGCAAATAGGGTAGGTTAGGAAAATTGCTGAGAAGCAAGCGGCTGACCTCTGCTGCGGTCACCACTCCTTCCGTCCATAGCTTATCTTCGCTTCAACTTACAGCGCGCACCTGTTGCTTGTTTCCTCTCTCTTGCTCAGCCAGCCAGCTAGCTGCTGGCATTTAATGCATTGAGGTGACAGCATGAAATATGAATGGACACCAAATTATAAGGTAAAAGCGACAGCACATATGAGGATTGGGAACAAAGACGATACAGAATGGGAAGTATGTTTTTATTTTCTTTTTCGGCCACGGTGACGGAGGAACAAGGCGAGAGTAAAGAGGAGCAAGAGAGAGGGAATACATGTTTTTCTGAGGAGAGAGAGCGAGAGAGAAAGATGAGTAGAAGGAGATGCGAGAAGATAATTTGGCTCTTTTGCTGTTTCTGGTTGGCTGTCCAGCGTAAGGGGGGAGTAATTGTGTGGGAAAGCCACGCCTCTTAGGCTATCCACCTCCATCATTCTCCGCATGGATCAGGCCTGGTCACTTGCAAGACATCTCTGGCGGACGCCGGCCTGCCAGCTGCTGTCACAGCTATTCAAGTACGACCGGTTTACGTCGTACCGGCCCAATACGAGAATGTGAGTCGCGACTGATTTTGAACAAATTTAGGTGGCATGTAGAACTTGTTGGCAATCCTGTGTGTAGTTTAGAACGCCAGACACGAGCATTCGTGGAACATTCGTTGTTCATTTCAAAGCAATAGTTCATGTGGAGCGAGATATTTTGTGCGAATTTTGCGGAATGTTAAGAGTCGTGAAAAAAATGTGCATTATGTATGGTAGTTATACGAAATAGCCCATTCACGATAACATGAGTTTGTTAGGATTTTGTAAAAAGAGTGAAAATAATATTAGAACGTGAACTACCGTCCTGCGAAGGCAATGAAGCTTCGTCCTCGTCAGTTACCTAATTAAAGTGGAAATCGGAAGTCACTAGTGTGGAATTTCTTTAACAGAGTTACGAAAGATGAAGCCCAGTGTTGTACATGCAAGAAAATAATAAAAAACCCCACGGGTTCCACTACAAGCATTGTTAGGCACCTCAATATACATCCACATATTCAAAAGGAGTACGAATCACAAACCAACCCTCAAAAGAAACGTAGTCAAGATGTGCTGACATCGAGCTGTAACAAGGTAAGTGCCAAAAAGCAGCTTACACTTCACGATGCCACAAAATCTACAAAGTTAAATACTGACAGTCCCAGAGCAAAGGCAATCACCCAAGCAATTGGGGAGATGATGGTACTTGATTTTCAGCCATACTCTATTGTTTATGACTTAGGTTTTCTAAGGCTGTTAAATGTTGTAGTACCAAAATATGAAATACCAAGTAGAAACACTTTTTCACGGAGTATTGTACCAAAAATTTACGACATAGTCAAAAGTAAAATGCAGATGTCTTTGAATAATACAGTACTATCATTGCCCTGCATCTTCCTTCCTTCTGACTTGTCGACAGCAGCAGTTGGTAGATCTACCTGGCAGTTAGTGCCATGTTTGGCACATACTTTGCAGTTGGTTATTTTTGATGTAAAGAAAGAAACTCCAGGACTAGAAGTTATTCTTATTAAAGCTAGGGCTATTGTAGGGCACTACAAGCACAGCAGTAAAGATAGAAAAAGTCTGAATCAATGGCAAAAACAGGTTGGTGTACCCCAGCATGCACTTGTTCAAAATATTGAGACACGGTGGAACAGTGAGTACCACATGTTAGAACGGCTACTCGAACAACGCGAAGCTATTGCTGCAAATCTTGTTTCCTAACACTAACTAGCACTGAGTGGTCTTTGGTTGCAGACATTGTCAAAATTCTGCAGCCAATTGATCAGGCAACAACACAGTTGTGTTCGGACAAATACCCATCACTGTCACTTAAAATTCCACTAATTTATGGAATTCAATCTGTTCTGGAGGGCCACATCAACAAAAAGGAACATTGAAGTGGTATTTTTTTGCAAAAAAAACTTACTAAAGTATTCTAAGCCAAGGTTTCCATTGTATAAAACTGACATAACATCAATTTCTGGCAATGGTGATAGACCCTAGATTTAAATAATTAATACTAGAAAGTCATGAAGAAAATCATGCAAAACAAAATCTAATTTCTAAAATTGAAGTAAATCTTTGCAGGAGCACACCAGAAATAAAATATGATCTACCACAAGCATCCACAAGTTCTTGTAACAGTAGTGCTTTGTGGCATGTATTCGACAAGTTGTCTGAGAATTCTCTATCTGTAGCAGTCAACTTCCCAGATCAACTTGGCTTGTACTTATCCAAGGAAAGAATTCCAAGAGATCAATGTCCATTAAAATGGTGGCAAGATAATGCATGTCACTTCCCACTTTTGGTGAAGACAGCACTGCACTATCTGTCTATTCCCGCTACACAGGTGTCGAGCGAAAGATTATTTTTGGGCGCAGGAAACGTTATCACTTGTAGAAGGGAAAACATTTTGCCTGAACACCTTGAAGAACAATTGGTTTTAAACAGTAACTTGTTATTGTAAAAATTATTACAGTTGTTTGGTAACCTTACTCATAGTTACCAAGCGTGGTGGAAGTATATTGTGCGTCTGTACCCTTCCGCCGGAAGGAGTTCCTCCTGCCCCTCTGCTACTGAGAAGCAGTTCTACTCAAGATGGCGACGTGGTAAGTGGTGTGTAAGGAGCATATATAGCTCCTTGTTGCTTGTTCGATAGTTCCAGTGTGGATCTGTTCGGAATTCTCGTTACAACCGTAACAGTGAATTTTTCAAAGTACCATTTTTACAGGAAGGTGGACTATGAAGAATTGTATCTTTGAATTTATAACAATATTTACAATAGCAGTGTAATTCCTCATAGAAAAATTTCTCTCATTGAATGTAACTATGACAATTTTAATGTATGTATATAAGAGAATGGTTTTTTTAAGTGTGCAATTCTGATTTGAAATGACTCTTGTAGTGTGTAATGTCTCCTGAGTAACATCAAACAAATGTACATATTTCTGACATTTTTATTTGAGTTTGACAGACTAAATGTTTTCTGAAAGTTAAAAAAGGTAGACTAAATGTCATTATATGTAACTGTTAATTTTTAGGTGAACATTCTTGTATGTATAATGTATGTTAGTGTTAAAAATATTTTTGTCTTTATTATTTATTTCTTATTATACAGTAAAGATAATGTGACAGTATTCAAGTAGACACAGTAATACTGTATACAGTAGAACCCTGTTATAGTGTTCCCACTTATAACGTTTCTTGGTTATATTGCTGCCTTCATTAGGTCCCTAGAACTGATTTGTAATAGGAAATTAGCCTGTTATAATGTTTTCCCATTTATAATGTAAACATTTTTTCAGTCTCTTGAGAAACATTATTACATGGTTCTACTATTGTCAAGGCCAAAAAGTTGCCAAAATGTTAAGTTACAGACTGTGCAGTTTTCCTATCAAAAGTCTTCATAAAGGAATTATTGTAAATTAATCTGCATAAGATAATTGTTTTAATTGTGTCATGCCCATTTGTGTGACATTGGCTACTAACAGTTTCTATTTTGGCAAATTTATTAATTTCTGTACAAGCTCGCTTGAGTTTGACTCGAAAGATCGAAACTTTTTCAAATACTCGATTCGAGCTCGACTCGAAAAAATTTCAGTGCTCATACATCCCTACTAACCACCAAAAGACAGAGAATGAATGGCCACCGAGCTGACACAAAGCAAGCCCTAGCGGGACACAAGATCTGCCCACAAGAAAAACCAGTTGCAGCTCATGCACCAGAATTGTGAAATCCTTGCCATCTTCGTGCAGTAGTTCAGAGCTCAGACGCTGGGAACTGGGCCACCAATATTTCACTTAATCAAGACAACCTCCAGGCCTCAATATCAGATAACTCACTTTTCCTCTCCCTTATTCATTGCAAGCCATCACAACCAGACCTACATTACTGCCCCATGTTTGAAATTCCAGCTGTGCTTAGTTCGCCTCCCAGCCGCTAGGCTTACAAGTAATAGAGCACACACTGCTGCTACAGTGCAGTGTGCCATGTCTTGCAATCTGAGGAAGCCAGTTTAATACTGGCGAAACGTTGTGACCGTGCTTTTGCGCAAAAATGTGTGTCGTCTCTTCGTGTGTTAACCTATTTACAAGTATCAACTGTAAGTACTTGTACTTCTGTCTGTTAAATTACTGTGAGTTAGATTAGGTTAGTTAAGGTTATGTAACCTAACATTACCTAACCTAACATTTAGGTTGGTCAGTTTAGGTTAGCTAAACTAATCTAAACTAACCTAACAAATAATTTTACGCATGGATTTTAGAAACATTAGAAGTAGTCCTCAGTAAAAAAAACCTACCAGTATCTTAACTTAACCTAACAAAATACTTTTTTTACATAGGGGTACTTACAGCGTCTCAAGAAACTTGTTTCATAACAAAATATGTGTCTGAAATCAATGGTTTGGCCGGTACACTATGAATAGTGATTCGTAGTATTTACCTAGTGTAGAAATTTTTGGTGTGTCCTAGTGTACGTATTGTGTAACTTTTGAATGATTGATCTTTGGTCAAAAGTGGTACTAATTATATCTGAACAAAAATTAAGTAAAAATGTTGATGCTGCTTTTTAAAGTATGTAGAAAAAATGCGTGAATTTTTTTTACAGAGGATCCCTAAAGGGTCCCCAAATGGTCACTATAATTATTTCTCTTAGAGTCTGTAGTCACCCTGAAACACAAACATTGCAGTATTTTCGTTAAAGGGATAAAAAACATGTTGCCACCAATGGAAAAACTTAATTTTTTTTTATAGATAAGGCCTGCCATTTTTTAACTGATTTTATACGATTTAACGGATATTTACAGGTTAAAACGGACAGACGAATAATGCTAGACATTCGCAAATATTTCTAACCCCTGTCTTTTTCAACATGATATATAATTAGTGATGCACATGAATAAACGAGATTCCTAAATCTTTTTTTATGTTTACTGTGCGCTTAGAAATCTTTCCCTTTCATTGGAGAAAAAGTCACAGTATAGAGAAGTAAATGCAGGAAATATTTATGAATTATTTTACACCAAAATAAATCTTAAAGGAAATTTTTTTTAAAACACCTTATAATGGCCACACCACGTTTTGGCCAAAAAATTTGGTCTAAAACATGTTTACGTGCAGTGCCATGATGCAAGCAAACTACATGCATTATATTCTAGGCCATAGATAAACTCACGCAGATACAGTGGAACCACGATTTTACGAAATGCAATGGGACCCGAAAATTTTTACTCTAAATCGATGTTTCGTTAAATGCAGCTTCATCCCCCCGCCCCTCTTTTATTTTCAAAAAAAAAAAAAAAAGTAAATCCTAGGGCATGATTCGTCGGAATTTAACGTAATTTTAAAAAAGTATATTGGCTCAAAACAATATCAAAATGCATTTACTGCAATAGGTAAGCCACAACTGTGAAAATAAAAAAATCACCGAAAATACTTCCAGTGGAACGCTCGGTGAGCATGCGCATGGTGAGTTAGGCCGTCCTTTCGCGCGCAATCAACACGTGATAAGTGATGTCTAACACCGCCAAGCCGTTAATATTTCCGTCTCTTTCTGGCCCGCTCCATCAACAAAATTAAGGAAAATCCCATGAAAAATAGTGAAATTTTTTTAAAATGAAAGCTTAATTAAAAGTTTGCGAGACAACTGTAAAATAATAATGAAATATGTGTGGCGGTGGCGGCCATTGTAGCTTGTATGCAGCCACGCTCGTGATACATACTCGTGTTGGTCTGCTTGCTAAAAATGCTTCGCACTCGAGCGTTTTTTTAGCATCAGGAAAACAAATTATTTACGCTTACGGTAATAAATTTGCTGTAAAAAGTCTGCATAAATAATATTACGCATTTTTTTATAAACTCCCTTGTTTTATCACGGGACGCGAGTGTAAATAAACACGCGCACCACTGCATTCTATCGGTAATAGAAACGGTCGTAGAAGAACAGGTCTGGACACTCGCCTGGAAACTTGACCCCCTTGTTGTTTGGCTGTAGTTCGCCAAGTTACCGAAAATGCTATATGTTTTTGGCGCTGCAGTTAGGGCGGTTGGCTCAAACTCCGCCCGCTTCTCTCCCACTAAGGTAAACAATTTATCAAAACGTATTTTTTATCAATGCATGAAATACTTCCTTAACTCACAATTTAAAATCGTCGCTCCAGATAGCTTTATTTACTTTATAATGTTAGCATTGGAAAGAAGTGGGTGGAGTTTGAGTCCGACCGCCCGGATTACAGCGCCAAAAAGTACAACATTCTCGGTAACTTGATGAACTACAGCCAAACAACAAGGGCATCAAGCAAAATACATTGGTAGATAGGCGAGTATCCAGACCTGTTCTTCTATGACCGTGGTAATAGAATTAAACCATAGAGCACGCGGCTCTGCAGCCCATTCTAATGGAAATGCGAAGCACTATCTGTCGATTAGTTCTTGTGCTGTCCACTGCCGCACTGTGGAGACTGGGTACCTAGATGCTCATTCACTTCCAGCCGCCAGGATGAGGATCTAGGCGCGCACTTGTTATGCAATACAGCGATGCTCGCTCGGCAATGCCCGCGCGTGCGTATCTAAAAATCACTCCTGCGTCCAAAGTTTCAAACGAATTTTAACTTTTTTTTTGTTTGTTTGTTTCTCACTCAACAGATGGTTTTTAAGCTTTTCTACGGAGAAATAAATACAGCGGTCGGTGCTAGTATTTTTAAAGGACTTAACTTAAAATTAATATTCAAGTTTATCAAAGTCAGTTACTTATTCAATACATTTTTAAAATTTTTTTGAAGGTTCCTAAAAATCTTTTTGTTAAATCGCTGTTTTTGTTATTCCCGAGTTAAATCGGTGCTCTACTTTATATTAATTTTTCAACAATAAGTAGCAGAATCAACGTGTTCATAGTTTCTCTAAACATGTGCTATTTATTTTTACAAATAGGAAAACGGGTTAGAAAATTGTACAGTCTGTAAAGAAATTTACAGTAGATGGTTTACAGTATAACATCTCAGTTTGTCACAGTATTATAATTATTTATTCTTCATATTGATTTCACTATCGAAATTTTACAGTAAAAATTGTCTAAAAATACTTTGGAAAATACATAAATGTAAGTTGGAAATATTACAGTATTTTACAGGATTTTGTAATGCTAGTAACAGGATTTTGTAAACTAACTTGGTGGCAGTCCTGTATATAGATTAAATGTATTTTACTATTTTTTTTAAATTGTTGATATCCAAATTTTTTTCGATTGATATTGAACACGTATTATGTGTAAATTAATTTTGATCAGTTATAAATATGTGCCTTTTTTCGCATTTCAATAAGTTGAGTGAATAAATTACAGTAACGTCAGTAATTTTCTTCCGCCATTTTGTGCACTTCCGAGTTAAGCAGAAGGCAGCTGAGCACAAGCGCATGAGTCTGAGTGAGAGGGTACATTTCATTGTGTAAATATGTTACCCTGTCTCTTTCTTGTTACGTTTTCCGTTTTGATAACAACAGTTTTGTGAATGTTGTTTACAAGTGGGTTACACTATTTTCATTTTAAGGGTTTTCGAATGTGTTCATAAATTACTGCTGTAACATTGTCGCGGCCTTGAAAATCTTTTTTGCACACTTGGATGCCTTAAAATAATAAAGGAGGTATTGGAATGTTCCGGTGAAAAACATATTGACATCGCCAAACGTATCGGATTGCCACCTTTGACATTAAACTTGATGGTTGGTAATAATGAATAGGCATGTGCGAAGGTCTGTTTTTAAATGCCAAGCAAAGTCTAATCGAATCTTGAATTGTGCGAAGGAATGTCGAAGGAAAGTCGAAGTCGAAGAATTTAATTTTTTTCACATCAGACAGCAAAGAAAAAAAATTTATCACAAACAATTGGTAATGAAAAACATATTTAAATATACCGTATTTACTCATGTAGCCTAACAAATTTTTTTCTAATGTTTTTTTGGGCTCAAAACAGGGAGTGCATAAGATAAACGAGGATTTTTTTTAGAGAGATGATAACCTTGATAACTCTAAATTATATTACGGAATACTTAAATGTCAACGTATTTGAACAAAATTAACTTTAATTTAATGTAACATGAACACCTGCCTACGAGACGTAACATTTTAGGCCTACTCCCTTCCAACCGCTAGAAGAAGCCGTATTTACAACCACAAATTTCCACTTAGTACAAGAGGTTAATTTCTTTGTTCATTATCGCCGATGACAAAACTAAAATTACCGAAAATGGCAGTTCTGATTTAAATGAATCTGCAGTCTTTACGGTTTAAGATTAAAGTCACAATAAATTGCCGCCGTAATATAGAAAGGGAAACGTAAACAATAACATCGTTGGCAACACCATAGATGAATGAGCAACATGGAGGCACCACACTGCGTTAAGACTTTCTCATTTGTGATCGGGACGATGGCCATAATTCTAAGACCGTGATTGGGACCACTGTAATGCTGATTTTACTCTTAAACAACTCGGTGTTTGAATCACTTTCGTGCACATTTTGCACTCGCCTTCGCTCTTTCGTTTTTCATAGAATTTCCAAATGAGCGACAGTTTACGGCTTAAAAACTCCTTTGTCGCACCATCAGCCATACCTTTTTTTAACTAGATTCATAACAACGGAAAAATAACGTAACACTTATTTAAGTGCTACAAATCTTCAATTCCCGTTTATTTATGCGTAGCTACGTAACCTGAAAGTTTAAAGAAAACAAGAATTCACGGCACGGTATTGCAATCTCCATAGATTACTGTAGATACAAATTGTTAGTGTTCACTTGTTGCATCTTTGTGCAGTTGTTGCTAGTGCTTGACGTGACTTTGTTGAACTACGGCATTTTCTTAACTCACTGTTTAGGAGTTTGATATACGGTGGCATGTTTGTTCTATGCCTGAAGTAAAACTTGTTTGTTTACAAACCACGACTTATATTATTTCGTGAAATTGTGATTCGGGACGATTATGTTGGTGTGTGGCGTCTTGAAACGCAATATTTAATTTCATTCATTTCATTTCTCATTATGTTAAAATTGTTAACTGTTTTTTTAAAATGTAAACAAGAAAACAATCATTGATTTCTCGAAATTTTTCGAAATTTTAAAATGCACTCGAGACAATATCAGGAATTTTTTGTATCTCGAAAATTTCTCGATACTACAGAGACTCGCACACTTCTCCTAATTTTATGATACATGATTAATAATTCAGCATGTTCTAAATTTATTTTCCATGCAATACTTTGACATGTTAACAATGTACTTCTGTCTTTTGTTAAAAAATAGCTTAAAAGGATTAGTTTGATGACATTTACACGTAGACAGTATGTGAAATGCTCAACTTGTTTCGCACAGTTTTACTAATTTCTGAATTCTTGAGGTTGGCAGCTATGAATTAGTAGTCTAGCAGCCGTTTCCCACCTTTTCTTTGTTTAAATGAAAGTGTTTAATTTTTTTTTAAAACTGCTTTTAGGCACTTACTATGGTTGCCAATACGCTGACACCCATCACCACCGATGCTTGCCCAGATGCAGAGGGACGCTGGTCTGCTGAGGATGTAGAGAAGATGGAGGACTCTCAGAGAATGCTGGCACGTGCTATTGTCCAAGATCGCCAGTTTCTACTGATGATGTTGCGGTTTCTGTCTGGTTCTGGCATAAACACAGGAGCACAGCTAGCCAATGGATATGTAAGTTACCAGAAATGCTATATTTACCTGGAGTATTTTTACAGTACCTGCTGAAATTTAAAGATGTTTTACATTGTGATATTATATTCTAGTCATCAAATTGCTTGAGTAATGAAAATGCCTTAACAGAAATGGTAATCTTAATAACTTTCATCACAGCAGTTAAGGACAAATCACAAATACAATAAAGAAAAAGGTTGAAATAACCAACAGCAGCCAAATTAATAGAAATTCAAACTCAAGAACAAACACTGCTGTCCTGAAAGTTATTAAGATAAAAACTGTTGTCATAGTAATCATTGGTTATGAAATGTATGTACTATATTGTATACAAACTACTCAGCCATTACCATGTCACGTAAGGCAAGGACAGGGTGTTTGGAGCAAAGTGACATAAACGTTAACTAACAGCGCTAGTACTCTGTAGGCTTGGTTGACAAGCTATTGAGTTTGGTCACATCTACTTCCATTCATAATCTGGGGACTGCATGTTTTGGTTACATTTTCTTGTGTCTTGTTATGCTTGAATTCCTATATTGTTTTCAGTTTTAATTTAGGACATGGGTACTGCTGAAATTAGTGCTACCGCAATAAAAAATTAAGCTGAAAATAGTTTGGGGCCAGGCCTGCCTGTTTTAACTGATTTTATCCCTTTTAACTGATATTTAAATGTTAAAATGGACTGACGGATAGTGATATATATTCATGGATTTTTCCAACACCTATCTTTACCAACAATTTACAGAGGGGAAGAGGTTTTAACAAAATCAGCGTAGATGGTAGAATTCTCAACCAGTAAACATTTTTTAAAAAAGAAAATAACTGTATAATTTGCTTAAATTTCCTACATTATCTTCAGTGGTTAAGGTTTCATTATCTCGGGAAGCTTAGAGGCTATTTTTTTTTTTTTTTTTTTTTTTTTTTTAATTTTTTTTGTGAGTATCGTAAAATTATATGCGTACTGTGGAACCTCGTTGCATAATTCCAGTTTCTTTTGTTTTCCCGGATCCATTGATCATTTTTCTCGGTCCCGACAAATTGCCGATATAAACAATGTTAAATTAACCCACATGGATTGTTCATACATTCATAAATTTCCCGCATTGACCATTGAGACATTTTCGCCAACAACAAAAAGAAAAGTTAACATTTTACGTTTTCATACCACGCTCTTATACACTTCTCGAAACAACAGGTGTAAACAACATATCTTAACCTCACAAGGCATACATTTATCGTTGTCAAAAATACGGATGAACATAATATGTTTGGTTTGGTTTGACTATAAATTTCACCGTTATTGTTTTAAATGTGTTTGACAATCGTTCATTTGGATTTATTAACCTAGATGTAAATGAATGAGAGCTAAAGAAATTTAAAAAAACGAAACTTTTAGGTGGGAAAACTTAGGCTAACTAAGCTAAATATTCCAATTTACCAATTTAAATATTGAGGTAATTCAGTTTGTTTTTACCTATATCTACTCAGAAAAAACTATATATGTTATTGCAATGTATTTGTTTCGGACTTGTACATATTGTAAATAGGGCCTATATACATATATTTCATAAATGTGTGAAGATTGTCTCGTGCAAGACTGTGATTAGTGTTACCTGGACACACGTGCCCAGTTTTGAATTTCCCGCTCTCGGGTGGCTATATTGGACGTACATTTTGGTGTGAGTTGGCATCCTTGTCATTGCCAACTCTTAGGTT
>PNEQ01099542.1:0-42099 GCA_003012365.1 Medauroidea extradentata | reverse complement strand
GTTCTGGACGCGAGCGACATATTCGTGGAGTTCTTCCCCTTCGCCCTTGGATATCAGGAACAAACTCTTGAGCGATCGCAGTCCCTGAAGGAAACTAACCTTCGTATGGATGTCCGACAGAATTCTCCAAGCTTCGCTCGCGTGTAAACATTCTGCGATGTCATTTAAGTATGTGTCCGACACGTTTTTGTACAGGAACAAGAGCGCCTTTCTGTTTATTCTTTCTTGGTCGACGTTGAGTGGTGCCACAAAACCAGGCTCGATCGCATTCCAGCAGTTTGACTGGATCAGTTCCGCCATTGCTCTTAGTCTCCAAGAAAAATAATTTTTTGAATTTAACCTCGGAATATTACTTCGGTACATTGCTTCATCATTGTCCGCCATCTTGATGGATGATTTTTGATGCGCGCACGAAAATCACGACTCGGTAATATCTTCTGTTGCCGATACGAAACGTCTTGGGCCCATAACCTGTTGTTATAGGTATAAAATATGTCCACAGAGATATTAACCAAAACCACTGCTTTTATTATTCTCTCTCTCATCGATTAACAATACAATATCTTTAACACCAACACAAACGCTCACATTCTCAGTCACGACAAAACAACAACACTAACACCACAGATTGCATAACACAAAGATATGACACCCTAGGGTGGTGAATAACATAAAACTTCTGTGCCTCATATTAACTACATTTATGTCCAACAGTTCGGAATAAAATGAGCACTTAAAAATGTCCTGCTAAAATTCTATTTTCAGCCAATTCATATCTTTCCGCTTGTAATGGTTAGCGACGGGACATGTCTAACCTCACTGGACAGATCACTTGATGTTTGCGCGTGTAAAATAAATTGTATAGTCAGTATGATTCAATACAGTTTAGTAAAAAAAAAGTTTATTTATGATATAAAATTCAAATATGTCCATTTTGGTTGATTTTGCTTCTGTAGTGTATTTAAATGGAAAACACGCGGAACTATATTGTGTAATTTCGCTGCCAACCATACAAGCAGTAAGGGGACTATTTGCAATGTTGAAATTATATGCAGTAACGGCTAGTGACGTTTCCAAAGGTTAAATTTTTAGTGCTCACTTTATCCAAAATGAAATGAAATATTGAATGCTCTGTACACAGTTAAACACTTAACAATTAGCTTTTGATACAAAAATTGGTTTTTGTAATATTACAAATATAGTTCATTGATGTTCTGTTGTCCTTCTAATGCAAGTAGAAAATTAAGTGCAATACATTATTTTTTTACTGCATATATTTGTTGTGTCAAAATAAGAGAAAAATTTGTAACAAAAATTATTGTGTGTCCTACATTTGATAGTGGAATTACACTTATATGTAACAAATTAATGTTAACGTCTAGAAGAATCGGACAACACAATTAAACTGGTCACCTCTTGTTAGTAAAAATATTTAATATCTTTTTTAAGTTAACCACAACACAAAAATCACCCTGTGGATCATTGATTTTATTGCAATGTGGTTTTTTTCCCCAATTTGAAAGTTGACTCTTTCTTGCATAACACTGTCCGACTAAAGTTAAGGCCAGGTGATTAAACTGAAATTTTTCTGTAATTGTAGACTACCATTTGAGGTGATTATGTGCATGTGTATGGCACAGTGAAGTACATATTTTCAAATGGGCTATTTTTCTAATTGTTTATTTTTATTATATTTTTGTAATCCTTAATTATATTGTGTTTAAAGTGCCATAGTGATATCAGATTTCTGATGGAGCATGCTTCTTATTGCTCATGTGACTGCTCTTCCTCTCCCTCACCACTCTGGTTGCCTGCTACGCTGTCCTGCACCTGAGTTTGGGTCTTATGGCTTCATTTATGCAGGTAACATGCGCACATTCCATCAGCTTAGGGAGGAGTCTTACTTTCTCCTCCTTGCTTACCTGTCTGGCTTGGGAGGGTTTATAAGGGGTGTGCGCGGGTTTCCTCAGGAGAGAATTTTGTGGAAGGTTCCTGTAGTTATCTTTCTCAATTATGCGAGATAATACCGTATTTACCCGAGTGCAAGAC
Source organism: Medauroidea extradentata (assembly GCA_003012365.1). Classification (NCBI taxonomy): domain Eukaryota; kingdom Metazoa; phylum Arthropoda; class Insecta; order Phasmatodea; family Phasmatidae; genus Medauroidea; species Medauroidea extradentata. The sequence goes on along the minus strand of PNEQ01099542.1, from coordinate 40,050 downwards.
TACTCAAAATGCAAGACGACCCCTAGTTTTTAACCTATACTATTCTGGAAAAAATATGAAGAGCTATAAAATATTTAAGCATGTCACATGAAAATAGTGTTTTGTGTACTTAGATTTCTTTCTATATTTTGAATGTTCACAAGGAAATTATTTACATAGGCACATTCTGAAAGTCTTGAAGAACTTAGTCTGAATCACTTTCATATTTGTCTTCTTTACTGTTTTCGCTGTCATCTATGGCACTATTTTCACTTCCCCATAGAACATAAACTTGAGATCCATCAAATTTGTTGGATATGCAGCACTTTTGAAGACCCTTTACAATGGAGTCTGATAAAATGTTGTTCCATGTTGTAAGTATCCACTCTCCCAGCAGAGCGATTGAAGGTTTCTTCAATTTGCCAGTTGGTGTCAACTGCTTATCACCAGACAGCATCCACTCTGTATACTGCCTTCGCAAACAGTCTTTGAACGGTTTGTTTACTACAATGTCTAGCACCTGCAGTTGTGATGTTATCCCTCCAGGTATCACAACGAGGTCTGTACGCCCATCTTCAAGTACCTCCTTCACTTGTGGAGTAAGGTGACCTCTGAATGCATTAAGCACCAACATACCACGTTGTCTCAAAAGAGCACCTGGTCTGTGGTTCCACTCAACCTTAAACCAGTCTAATACTAACTCATGAGTCATCCATCCTTTTCCTTGACATCTAATGATGAGTCCCTTTGGTAGCTTTTCTTTTGATATAGTATTGTAGTGTAAAATTACATATTGGGGTAGTTTTCTCCCATCTGCCAAAACTGCTAGCATTGCTGTAATTCTATTTTTTTTTTTTTTTTCATTTCCTGTTGTTTTCACCAACACTTATTTTGCACCTTAATCTGCCACAGTTGTATTTGTGGGCATGTCAAAGAACACTGGGGTCTGGTCTGCATTACCAATGTGACCAAGAAAATAGGAATGCTGCTTCCTCAAGCCAATCACATACCTTTGAAATTCAATCAGTTTCTCATTGAAGTTGAAAGGCAACCTCTGAGCCAATGATGTACTACGTCATAAAGCTAGTCCAGAATGGCGCATCAGTCGCATGCACCAACCTGTGCTAGTTTTAAGCTGTGTCTTGGGTATGTTGAGACTGTTGGCGGTTTCCCGGGCCTTCATTTTGATGATTTCAGTGGTTATTGCAACTCCTTCATTGCATTTATCACGAACAAAATCTACTACAGTTTTTTCAACGTCATCAAAACGACCTTTTTTAGGCCCACTGAAAGCTTTACGAGTGGAGTTTGCATTCCTTAACTTCTCTTTCACGCCACATCCTCATCGCATGTTCGCTTCTGGTATGCCAAAATGCCTCGAAGCGGCGCTGTTGTTATTTTCTTCAGCATATGTATTTAACTACAATGAGCTTAAAATTTGCATCGTGATACGATCAGCAGTTTTTCTTTATAAAAGAACTCGATGTTCCTTATTTTTCAACACTATCCATTTTGCACACAATTTTTACAAGATAAACCTTTGTTTACTAACGGCAGCGTAAAAAAAATATTTTCTTTCCATAAATTACCGTCATGTACTTTGTAGTATGTTACGTAACACTTTGAGTTACTAAAATTTTTACACTGTACGCGACGTAGTGGAAAAAATATGTACTACTAAGAAAATCAATTTGAGGAAAACGCCTTGTTGTACTTCCTAGTCTAGGTGTTAAGTCTTTCATTCTTTGTAGTATTTTGTCCATGATGTGTTTTAACAAAACAAAGCATCACTGATCGCCGTTTGTGTACAACTTTGCGTGAAATTGTAGTGACGTCCATTTTATGTTTATTTATATATTAATATGATTGAAATGTTATCAGTTACTTATGTGACATGCGTAACCATCATCTTGCAGTACATTAAACTGAAAACGAGTGTTAAAACTACTTTCAAAAAATTACATTTTCAAATGCAAAACAAATTCGATTTTCTGACCCTTGCCAGGAGGAAAAATCTCTCGTTGCATTTTGGTAAATACGGTAAGAGGTATTTTCGAACTTACATGCTTCCACAGATATTCACCAAATCTTCTCAACTGAGTCAAAGCAAGCTCCTTTGTTTGCAAGTTATTATCATTGCTACCATCTACACACTGCTACAAGTAATCAACTCCCAACCTTCCAGCAATACCACCACCAAGGGATATGCAGCTATGCCTAGGTTGAGTGTCTAGGACTGGTGGCTGTGATGTGTTTTTAGTACTCTCTAATATGAATATGGCTACAAACTTGCTTGCTTTCATTGTGTTGTGAGAGAGACTGAACAACTCTGCAAGTATCCTTTTGCACCATGCAGTTGTATTAGAGAGTCTTGTGCTTACTGACAAGCCATCTATGACTCACCAGCAACAGTCTTTCACCCTACCACTCCTGCCTTCAGAAGCAGTTTCACCTTCTCTATTCACTATCTGGCTGCAGATAATTACAAGTTAAATTTGTGGTAACTGGACTTCTTGAAGTTCACGCACCTAAGCCACGGCACAGTACTTGGTAAAGTAAGAGCATTCTAGACAATGTTGTCCACCCAGCAGGGTGTACATGGCTACCATTTTTATTATTGTGTAGAAATTACTGTTCTCTAATACTGTATACAGTCATTGCTCACGATGAAAGTGTTAATTTGTGTATTTGTATGAAAAATTTACGAACACATTTCCTTACCTGTATCTCAGTTATGATCAGCAGAACTTTGGGTCCTGAGTTTGGTGGTTCCATAGGGACTTTGTTTTTCCTCGCTAATGTCGTTAGCAGTGCACTTTACATAACTGGCTGTGCAGAAGGTCTAGTTGAAAACTTTGGACCATCAGGTAACTGACACGTATTCGTAATTTATGAAGAACTTTTTTTAGTCCAAAGTAGCCTTAAATGTATGGTTTGGTTATGGTTTTATGGGTAGTTCCCATTCTTTTGTAACAATTATTTTTAACAGAAGTAAGAATTTACTATGAGCATCTACACTGACTATGAGCATGCCTGTTTAAAGTAATATTTACCTCTGGACTATATTTAAGTATATATGTTAAAGAAAATATTCTTTTATATGGAACGAAAAGGTCGCTAGGCTACTAATTAAGAGAGAGCTTACATTACATTTGGAAATGTACCTAGTAGCGTAGTGACATTTTCCCGCAATATGTTTACTTGTTTTTCTGCCATCTTGTCCATCCTAAGTGTTCAGCTATACTGCTTTCCTGTGTATTTTTGCTGTCTCTCCTTGTTTTTCCTGGCATACAACCAGCGACCACGTTTCCACAGAGAAATGTGTTTGTGTGTTCTATATACAAATATCACCCTGTAAGTACTTGTACATCATATCACTTGTTAAAAATTTTAAAAATATTCCGTAATGTATGCAATATGCCCGAGTTACTTCATCAAACACTTTGAAGAGCTTTCTCTAACTTCTTGTTTCTGTCAGGGACCTCCTATCATCTATAGCATGCATTGATGAGGTGATACTGTGAATTGGTTAGAATTTAAATGTGTTTATACTAATTCATAATGTTGAAAATTTAAAATCTGGTAACATGTTGGACTCGCATTCAAGTGGACCTGGGTTAGATTTCTGGCTCTAGCCACCCTGAATTTTTTTTTCCATGGTTACCTGAAACCACTTTATATGAATGGCAAGACAATTTTTTAATATAGAGACCATGGTCAATTTCTCTCCCAGTTCACATTATTATGTAAAGTAGTGAAAAAAACACCTCTATATGCCATGCTGTCAATGAGCAATAAATCACCGATTTAAAAAATGTAAGTAACATACTAGTGTAAAATAAGAAACTTATTTACCGAAATTTAATTTTCAAAACCACATAAATACTTCAGTTAGTACGAAATTCTAATTTTGTGTGTTGAGTGGATGTGGTAGTTATACCACTTGTTTCCCTCGTTGCAATCAGGATAAATTCCCAGCAGAGTTGTTCCTGAGTTTTGCTTGTGGAAAATATAGTGGATGTCGCCGCTGGTTGTCTGGTTTTCATGGGATACTCTTGTTTTCCCTGCTCTCACATTCAGTCACTGCTCTGTACTCACCTCTATCACACATGCCAGCACAAATGAAAGAAATAAAATCTCTCCATAACAGCATATTCTTCCAGCAGACAAGGGTTCAGTCAAATTATTATGAACAAGGTGGAGTATATTGTAGAAGCAGAAAAGCAGTTCTCCGACATCACCACATATTGTGAACTGGACCGTTGCACAGTACAAGAGCATACTATTCAACTGAAAGAAATAGTTTAGCAAGCCTCTCACATGAAATGGACAAAGTCACAACAATCTTCTTGACACCAATGCATCAAAAATCGCACAGTTTTATCTCGAAAAATTCACAAAAGTTAACAACATACAATCCGGCAGACCAGTTATTTCCAAATGTGGCTCATCCGCAGAGAGGATTTCTGCTCTTGTTGATCGTTATTCACAACCTCTAATCTCTAACCTACCACCCAACATAAAAGGACACCAATTATTTCCTGAAAAAAAAAACAGGCAATTTCCCAGCCACTGCTAGAGGGAGTTTTTCTACAAACAATGGATGTTATTTCGCTTTTTACTAACATTCCACACATACATTGGTTCTCAGCCATATAACATTTTCTGAATCTGTATCCTTCAATAACAATACCAGCTATTGCTTTCGTGATCACCTATGCAAAATTCATTTAGAGGAAATAACCACTTATCAATTTGTGGTGAGAAACTTCCTTCAACTCAAGGGAACAGCTACGGGCATAAATATAGTAACCTCTTACATAAACTTGTATGTGAGTAAACAGTAACAAAGTTTCTGTGAGTGACAAACCATGCAACTGAACTGCTGGTACTGTTATATTCACAACACATCTTTAATCTGGACCAGGGTTCTAAAATTTCCAGAAAAATTGATGAAAGGTAAAAAAACCAGGAAAAGAACAGTTTTTTTTTTTTTTTTTTTTTTTTTTTTTTTTTTTTTTTTTTTTTTTTTTTTTTTTTTTTTTTTTTTTTTTTTTTTTTTTTTTTTTTTTTTTTTTTTTTTTTTTTTTCAAATTTTCCGGAAATATTGGAAAAATTTCTTTAAAATATTGTGAAATCATACTAAACCTGTGACGTCAAAATTATATGTAGTAACTTATATAAGGTAATTAAATTAAGGAGAAAAGCAGAGAAAAGGCCTATCTGATTCATTCTGAACATTTACTTACAATAGAGCGTCTCACGCTTAGATTTCAGTACATGGTATTATGGACATTTGCTCTCTCTTTCCAATGCACGGTAACTGTCACAAGCACTGTCCTTGTTTCGGTGAGCACATTTGCCAAAAATCTTTAAATTTTCACCTTGTAACTTTGATCTTAAAATTTTTGCATATTGTTCAGCACCAAAACATGCATCAGGTGATATAGTTAGTTCATAGTTTACACCATTTTAAGGGGTTGAAAAAATTAAAAAAACCAATATTTTGAGCTTGGTACTGTTTTCATGAATCCTTAAATATATCACATTGTAACTAACGAATGAAAAACTAAATCATATCCAGATTTTTATAATGTGTAATTTCATATAGCTGGACGCCAATGAACAAATCTGAAGGCTAAAATTTTTTTGATACTTGTACGAAAATTTTTTTCTAACATTATGTGCACTTTCTAACTTAAACATCAACAAGTTGGTCAATGAGAAACTTTTTCACTATTCGAGTTATTTGGGAGATAAAAGATAGGAAGTTGTCCGTAATGAGCTAAATCTATTTTGAAAAGCAACCCTACCACAATAGCTTTATCTGTTCTCTTGTAAAACGCTGTGGAAAGGTTAATAAATAAGATACAGGCTTTCTTTAGTCAGCAATTGTCTGTGTCCTGTGTTCTAAACTGGTTAAGTAGTGAATCTACAGTGTCTTGCAGCCGAATGATTCTTCATGTATGGTGATTTGATTTTGAAACAAAATTTTGTGTGTAATTTTTTGTTAACATTTATTTGTATGGAAAGCAAAACGGTAAAAAGTCGTAATATAGGTAGGCTACGCGAAAGGGAACAAAATATTTTATTGATCTAATTGCAGTTTTTTTTTCTTCATATATTTTTAACTCATTAAGGGAGCTTAAGAAGAAATAGGATGTTCCAAACCAACCATTTATGCTAATAGGAAGAAACAGTAGCAACACAGTACTGAAAACTAACATGAAAAGTTGAAATCATTAAGGAAAGACAAACAAAAAATAATTCCCGTAAACATATTTCAGGGAATGATCCTTTATTTCTAATACTTGTATGGTATATATTTAAAAACCCTAAATTAGAGCAAATATAATAATAAAACTCATAAAGTTTGTTTGTAAGGTTTTACTACGTCGTCTAATTTATTTCCTTGACATAAAAATTTACCTGGTTTCGGTAGGCTAGGTTTTTGACTGATGAAAATTTGTACAATTAACTTTATAGATAAGTAATGAAAAACTACATAATATATATTGAAACAATTTAAAATAGTACATGTAAACATATATATGCTGTGGTTTAAGCTTAAGATATAATTATCAAAGAAGTAGTGGAAATAAGTGATACGCCTAAGTTGACATCACTGCAGAACATTAATATACTCTCTTTTGTTTGATAACCAAGCATGGTGGAGCAGTGATTGAACGCTCGCCTCACATTCGGGAGGACCCGGGTTTGATACCCGGCTCTGACCATCCTCATTTCTGTTTTCCAGGCTCTTCTGAAATCACTCCAGGCGAATGTTCGGATGGTTCCTTAACAAAGATCTTCTCCCACTCCTTCCCTATTTCCCCCCGTGTTCCTCTAAAGCCATGTGCTGTTTGAGGACACGTAAAAACGCCCAAATAAATGACATCCCCTGTCCTACTTAAATTTATAGAAGACAGCAATGGTGTAACAAAACAGACATATTTTTCAGTTCCCATACGACATTGATTTTGAATGATCAATTTCAGAATCATCAACTACCCCAACCACGTTTTCGTCTTCAGATAGAAGCTACTAAAATTGAAGAAATCTTACGTTTTGTCAGTGGTAGCTGTAATGATTAAAATATATTCGATAATTATTTCTTAATGAAGTGCCCGTTACAATTTGTGTAGTGAATTAATGTAAGTGGAGTATGAGAACTGTTTCTTATTTTAAAGTAGTAGAAATTGTTATTAATTGCATACCTTGAAGCGTGATGATATTCAAATTGTAATATCAATTAGATAATAAAGAATATATTTAAAGCAAAAAACTCTGAAGTAGTTCACCTGTCGAACTTCGTAATGTGGCTGAGATCTGGCAACAACGCGCACCAGAAGCTCTGTACTGCAATCTAAGGTTGGGACGCTCTATAGCAAGGTGTATGAATGTGGAAAGAAGGCCAACATGAGAACTTTACAGATTTAAGATGAGGAGAACTACAGAAGCATCATATTACTGTAATTTAAGTAACTTGTTTACTAGTATTCAGGAACACCTGGCAATTAGCAATCAGTGTCAAATGTCACATGTCAATTATGTGTTTGAAAAAAAGTAAGGCACATCATAAAGTTGATAAACGTAAAACAACAGCAAAGTACACCACTCAGCCAGTTGATACAAGCAGCAAGATAATTAATAATTGTCTTGGGGTGTTACTTGTGAATTTGAAGTACTAAGGGTTTTTTGTTGTAATCAAAAAAGTTTTCCTGACAGAATTGTACGTTGTGTATGAGTACAGTATGTGTTTGACAACTATTTCTGTTTAATTCATGTGCATATTGTTTATTTTACTGTACCAATTTTATTATGGTTATTTTGAAACATTGTGTTACATTAACTAATAGTATCATTTTCGTGGCACTGTTAGGGTACTATGTGTAATGGCAGATAGACCCGAATGTAAATACATCAAACATCCAGATTTGTAATTCAGAAATTGTAAGCTTATTTTTATCACACTTTTTAAAATTTTCGGTAATTTTTCACTTTGAGGAAAAAATCAAATTTTTCCTATGTTTACATCAATGGAAAAAAAAATTTTTTTCCCTGTTTTTTTTTTATTTTCCAATTTTTTTTTGTTTTTGGTTCCGAAGCTTTGGAACCCGAATCTGGACAGATACTGAAACAATTATAAACTTTCTTAATGACCTCAACCTATTTTATAGCCTGAAGTTTTCTTTGTCTCAGTCTTTGATGTGATGTAGTCATCAAACAAGTTCATATCACATCAAAAGTCCATCTGGAGCCTACAAACAAGCAACAGTACTTAACATTACAGCAACTGCCATCCCACTTGCACTAAATGCTGGCATTATGTGTGCATAACTCTATTCTGAAACTGAAAAAACTCTAATAGTAACCTACAAGCAACCTCCAGCACGCAAGAACTTGTTTGTCAAATACAAATTTTTTGCGTAATTACTCCAAAGACCCACAAAATCCCAGCACTTAACCACATGTAACAAACTTCGTTGCAATACATTCCAAATAATCAGTCTTTCAGAAATAAGTTTTACAGTCAAATCACCAAAAAATATCATCAAATCATAGGCCACTACTCATGTGATATAAAAACCTCATATAACAACTTGAATGCAAACACAGCTTTGCAGAATACATACGCCTTGCCATTGAAACACTCATGAAACATATTAATGGTCACAGGCATGATGCCAAGATAAAAACTTAGAGAAACCCATAACTGACCATGCTTCCCCGCAATCTCAGCTTTGATGACTGTTACAATGTCTAAGTTGTCAAGTCTCTAAACAAAACTATTTGCAATTCTTCAGAACTCTAAATGTGGGAACTGGCTAGCCAATGGACTTTCTAGTTCTGAAAACTACCTTATTTAAACATCAGCTGAAAACTTTTTATCAGCTATGTTACTCCTTAGCAACAATATCCGATTATAGTATATTGTATTATATATTATTTTAATAGTTTTCATTGATGTTGCACACTTTTCTGTACATTTGACAACACTGTAATGGTTGTGGAAACGTCTCTACATACTTCTGGTCACAGTTTTGTGCTTTTATTCAGTTGTGTATCTTTGTCATGATGACCATGCAGCAGAAATTTTTTTTGTGTATGTAATGTATTTTAGTGTTTTGCAGTGTCCTTTACTTGTGTTGTGTTATTCTTATATTTTATTTGTGGTGCCTTTCTTCTTTTGTTTGTCAGTGAATATTAAAATTTTGACTGATTTGGTTAATCTGGTGGTCTCTATTTTTTATTTGCATCATTTGATGTCTTCTTGATTTCTCCTTTGGTAATTTTTTATTTTATTTTTAACCACTGCCTAAGTGAAGATATTTATTTACCAGTAAATATTTGATTCACTTAGAAACTTAATTTGTTTATTATTGTTTTACCTTTTGTTGTTTTTCTTTAATGGTTTTATTGGTTTAATATTTGACCTTTTGTATGTTGCTGATGTATTTGTACCAGTATCCTGTCTGATATACATCACATTTGCTTGGTTTAGCATTTCATTATCTCTCTTCAGTTTTGAACAGTTATTTACAGTTTGTCAGTCAAGAATAAAACACTTGTAACCTTGTAGCTAACAAACAGGCAAGTGGTTTACATCTTGCTGTTTTGTTTGCAAATTGTGGTGCAATATACTTGTTGATAGTTCAGTTTCACAGTTGTCATTTTTAATTGCAAGTACAGTATGTTGAACCAAGTGTGTCCAGTTCGTGATAACTCATATAACTTTCATCTTTCACAGATGCTGATAAAATTCTTTCAGCTAAACAGTTTGAAAGACCTTTCAGCTGAACAGTTTGTTTCCGGAGTACATAAATCTAAAACATTGGGAACATTTGGATAAAAGTCGTAAAGTTTTTTAGACATCAGAAGTTTGTTTAAATTTGGTTAAAAAAAGGTTATTTTGTCCCTCCTCTACAAGAAAAACTTTTAACATGGATGCTCTCGACTCCAAATGTTTCCTTTGTCAGATGGATACATAATGTTGCAATTCATCAGCTGATTTGTAAATCTGATCAAGATCAGTGTCTTTGAGACGAGATAAAAAAAGAGTCTTTCTGAAATTTCATTGTAAACTTACATTTGGGTAGTAAATTCTTTTAGCAGTTTTGATTATTATCTGATAACTGAGCTGTAGGACAGAACTTACTTGATTTTCAATTTGTGGATTACATTCAATTTAAGATACTGACTCATCAAAATCTGTTAGGCTTCTTAATTTTTTTTATAGGCTCAGAATCCACAACAGCAAATAGATTATTTTATTGGCCTTGCTGTTGTAATAATTACAATTTTGTCTGTAATCTGTATAACTTTTTCATATTTACCAACTTATAAGTATTGTAGCTTACCTTTACACTGATTTCCTTATCTGTAAATGTAGAATTTCAAAAATGAATCAAATTTTAGCAATAATATCCATGCACATAATAAAATTCTCTTTCTCCACAATAGCTACTAATCTCTGGTAATCAGAAAGTCACATATAAATTTTTCACTTCTTCAAGTTAAGGAAGTAAAAGTCTATTAACTCAACATGTTTCAGTACCTCATCTTTTAAACTTTAACATACAATCTCGTATGAAGGAATTTTCATGCTCAGTTGCCCACTGTCACTAAAAACAATTTGTTCCGTATAGTAATGTTTTCCTTCAAGAGTGATTTTGTCGCACATCTTTGGCTGAATAAACTTGCTTCGAATCAGAAAAATTGTCATTAACGTGTGTCATAATTTATTTCCCTCAACGGGGTCACCATAAGGGTTTGATACTTCGTTTCCTGTAAGTTCTACATTGACTATGTCTACTTCTGCATAACTTTCACTACCACTGGCTACACTGGACTCACTACCAAAACTAGGTGTACACTCACAAGTTTTTCTATGTCATTATCGTCTTCATCTTTATAATATTTTTAGACTATAATAAAATAGCTTAAGTTTTTGGAGAAAATGTCTTATAGCAGATATATCTTCATATTTCATCTTCTTCTGTTTTTCTTATTTGCAATATTTTGTGCCACCAAAACATTTTTGGCCATCATTCTTATAAAATTAGCAGGAAACACATTATTCTTTATTACGAAATTAATATTGTGGTCGTGCCTGAATAAATAGTATTGATGTATGCTGCCAATGCTTGCATTTGTTGATTTTACTGCAACTGTTGATTTATTAGTTTTCTTGGAAAAAGTACATTGAAACCGTATTCATTTCCTACTGTAATAATATTTTTTTATTTTTTTTCAAAATTGTTACAAAAGCTATCCTGTACTATAATCAATTCTACTGTTCTTTATTAAAATTTCGTTGCCCTCATAAATATGCCATCCTGGTCGGGGGTGGAGTCTTAAGGCCCACGCCTAAACACAGTCCTGGTTATGTGTATTGTTTAGTCATTATGTGTATATACGTACTGTTTTGATCTTACATAGTAATATTATAAATTTCACTGTTTTATTTAACTCATTTTCAAAAAATGACTGTGCAATGATAATTTTATGTGTCTTGTTAATGTGAGTTAATGAATTTTTAGCTGTGACTGTCTGTCGTGACTCGTTTCATGTCCTAGAGCAATTGCTCGTAGGGGATTGATTAAAAATAAAATCAAATAAAAATGTGAAGACTGACCTCTTCACTGGACTCAAAATTTATAGTTTACTACCAGTATTCAGGACTGCAGTTCCTGGTCCAGCTATTTTGATTCCAGTTTTTCATAATTACTGCAGTAAAGCTAGTACTGTTACTTGCCTGATTGTCTCTGCATTTGTTTCTATATATAGTAACCTTTCTTTCAACGAGTAATTAATGCCTACTACCAACCGACCTTATGTTCGAATACACATACAGTATGTTGCTCTTAATGTACTTAATACTGCAAAATCATTACAGTCAAACCTCTTTAATACAAACCTGAAGGGGCCAAAATTTTGGTTGTTTGTAATAATGAGGTTTGTAATAACAGGTGTTCACTAAAACCTTAAAATGTTTCTAAAATTTTGGTCACACTGTTTATCCTCACAATGGCTCCCTTTTACTTGAGAACGTTATATTGCATAGTTTAATGCATAAACAAAATTATTATTAAACATTAAAGTAATTAATTTTATATCTTGTCCCATTCCAAGGGGAATAAAAGTCACTTTGTATTAACAGGGTTTGTTTTACTAATGAGGTTTCACTGTAATTCATTCTTTATCAGATGTCACTGATTACTCATTTGGTAACATTAAAAAATCTGGTAGTATAATGGATATGAACACTTCACAATATTAATACATTGTAATTTTTTTCTAATTTTTAGTTTATACTGTAGGTCATATATGCGTGAGTGACAGGTTTGGTTGTACGGGAATGGAAGTGTAGACAGATATGACAAGGAGGAGACATTGTAAGGACTGGGGAAAATGTGTAAATATGTGAATAAATGTAAGTAGTGAAATCTTCATGTGATGTAATCAAATTATAAGTTTTAATGTATTTTGATAGTTAGATTTAATGCTGGATTCTTAATTTAAAGCTTGTAAGTCTTGTGTTACATGTAAACTAGTAAATTTATAAATAAATTCACATAGTACAAATTGTGGTAGAACAACTTTGTGATTTAAAATAGTCTTTCCAAATGATGTAAAAAATTTAATTTGCTTCTTATTTCTTGATAGCTGTGTTTTGGTTTGTTTTGTTCGTATCCATTTTGTATTTGTTATGTTGTGCTTATTATAGTTTTCTCTCAGAGTGTTAGAAATATATGGAAACAAAATGATTTGAAAATTTCATTCAGTATAGAAATATTTATTCATATGGGGATTGTCAAAGCTCGTAAAGCTGGCATCGATAACAATATTTTGCATTAAAGCAAGTGTTGACTTAATGACTTGCAGTTTATCAAAGAAAATTTGTTTCTCCAATTATTATGATGTAAATAATCTGTCCTAATATGTACTGTCAATTCTTTTCAGGTTATTTGATAGATGATGTCTTACCAGATGGAAAGTGGTGGCGTTTCTTGTACTGCTCAGCACTAAATGTGCTTAACTTGTTGGTATGCTTGATTGGAGCCGGAATGTTTGCGAAAACCAGTGTTGTCATCTTGGCTGTGGTCTGTATTTGCCTCCTTTCTGTTGTGGTCAGTTTTGTGGTGGAACCAGCATCCCAGGTAACAAACTTACATAAATAGTGTAATTAGTCACTTAAGTATGGATTGTTTTGTTGTAGTTGTACAATGCTTCTCCATTTATAATACTGACTAGTGACTGTCTTCAGTGGTCAGCAAGTCATGTTCCCAGATAATTAATGAATACTGCATATTTTCTACACCCTTACATTGTAAGAGATGTACAAAGGCATAAAAGTATGTATACAGTAGTTCAGCATGTGTCCAGTAAAATAATCCATCTGGGATTCAATATGTTGAGGAAATTTTTTGTTGAAAAATATCTAAAAAGCAGGAATTTCCTGAGATTCCTTGTCTAAAAATGTGTATGAATAAAATTGTGTAGTTATTTTTTTTAATATTGATTTTTAAAATAGGCATTGCATATAACCCTTGATCTGACAGCCGTAAAATCCAAAATTCCTCGATTTTATACTCAGTATTCACCAATTTGTTAGTGTAGCCTATGTGAAGTCGACAACATTTTCAGTAAAAAATTTTAGGACCATCTGTAATGCATAATATACCTTTGAAGAACCTTTGTTATGGGTTTTTAGTTAAATTTAAATAATGGAATAAAGACACGTAAAGAAAAAACCAAAACCAGCACTTGTGTACGAAACCTTAAGGAAAATGTAAACTTTTAATTCCGTTGAATAAACAAAAATATTAACGTAAAAACTAATTTTTGTGTGTAAAACATATGTTTCTTCGATCATAATATATTTAAGACACATTTTAAAATCATTAATTTTTCACTATTAAATTGAAGGAAATACGGATACGTATGTATTCCTAGTTTCAGTAGCCCCTTTAAATATTTCCAAAATAATTTTTTTTAGAAGTATAGGATCCGTGTTGCTAAGCAGCGTGTTTTGGAGTTATAAAACTGGCCGAAATACAAAACAAACACATATTGCTCAATAAAAAAAAAGCTTAAAAAGTGAACTTACTTGTTTGTCTCCTGCTATAATGGCAATTCTTCTCGAAAATAGCACTGGAGCGAAAAAAATTTTTATGTCCAAAATAAACAATGCAAAAGCCACCAACTACTGTATGCAAAAATGCAGAGTTATAGATAATTATGCACTAGAGAAAAAAATTCTATATTCAAAGAGTATTTTTTCAGCTGTTTTTAAAGTTGATCTATAAAATCTCTGGTGGTTTACTTTATATGTTGTTGAGCAGTTTTCCAATATAGTTTCAGAATCCACTCCTTGTATACTTAAATTAAGTTTCCTGCCAAAAAAACCCCAAAAAAAATTAGTGATAGTATTACTTTATATTGAAATTTATTATAGAATTCCTTCTTTTGGCCCTTATTGTGTGTGATTTAAGCCATATAAATGAAATGTTGATTTACAGTGAAGTATTTTGGATAGGCCTAGTGCTGTTAAAATGTCACTGCTATGCGTACATTTGTAGAACTGTGCAATATGACCTAAGTTTTTCTTGTAAATAATTTATGGAAGGGTTTTTATAGTTATTACAGCTGGTTTTAGATAGTTACTTTCTGTGTTCACATGGTGCTTCGTATCAAAAACAAGAGTATTTTGTCAGAATTGTTCTGTTAAAAAAAGTTGTTTTGAAAGCAAGAACATGGAAATGAGTGATATTTCTTAAACTACTGTGACAAAATTCTGGATACCTACTGAGACACTATTATGTGTACATTTGTATAGTAGAGTTTTAAGTGGAGTCGGTTCTTATTTAAGCCATAACTGCAATAATGGCCCAATTCCTACTACCATTGTTTACAAGTATTATATTTCTTTCTAAAGCTATTCCAGTGTTCAATGCATCTATTAACTCACATGTCTAAAAGTACTCATGAAGTTGCAGTATCCAATCAAACACTTTTAGTGTAAAATTCCTGGTGTATTTCCAATAAGCTTGAACCAACATTTTTATTAAAATCTCAGTTCTTATAACGCTCTACCATTTTATCTTGTTTTTTAAGGGTTCTATATTTTGAAGTATTATTCTTGTTAACTGAAATTTATGTAATGCTTTAATGGTGATAATGTTGTGTGAACTTGGAAAAATTGTGCCAGCTTTTTTCATTTGCAGCCTGGCAGCAGCCAGTAATTTTCTAACATGCTAGCTGTTTGTTGTGAACAAATTTTCTGTCCCATTGCCGCTGGTGATAGCAAAAGCACGTGAAGCAGCTGTAAGGTTCCATGCTCCATTACTCGCAAGGTTCCATGCCCCATTACAGAAATATGGTTTCAAGATAACATCTCATGTGGACTAGTTTCACACTGTACCTTCTTTTCCAACTTTGTGTTATGATTACAGGGTTTAATTTTTTCTCATTACCTTTCAATATAAATCAGTCTTGTTGTCACTAAATTTTTGTATCAGTCAACACTTTCTATGAAACATAAATCCAGCACTTGTGAGTTATCAATGTAATACTGTAACCAGATAATACAGAGTTTAATTTGTTGGTACAAGCAGCTCATGATTTTTGTATAACTTACAAGAGTTTTTTCTTGTCATGTATTGTAGATTTGGCTTACACAGGATCTGTTCTCCTGGTAGACTTTGTCGTGAGCTGATCGCCATATATTCACTGCACGTAACATCATAGTGATCTGAATTATGTACATGGTCGGGTTAAATCAGATGTGAATTATCTCTCAAGCCTTCTGTTGTCTAAAGTACTGTATTTTCCATACTATTGGCATTGTTGTCATACTGTACGGCTTGGTATCAGCTGGTGTTTCTTGTATTTCAGTTTAGACTAACCACATGCCTGTGTACAAGATTGCTGGATGTTCTGTCATTCAAATGCACTAATATGAGGTCATGTGAATACAAGTGTGTATTCAGGCTGTGTATATTGTTTCATGGTTGTCTTGTTTTCTTGTGATACACTGTTTGTATTGTCAGACAGTGTATTGTAATTGTACACATTTTTTTGCTTGTTTATACTTGTTACTAATTAATGTTAAATTGGTTACATAGCATTGATACATGATTAACTAACCTCCAGTGTAGTTCCTGCCCAGTAAAAGTGTAAAAGTGTGAAAAGATTGCAGTTGAGTGGCATCTTAATTTTGCAGCTGGTGTGCATGAGGTTTTCTGTATTTTTGATCAGTCTATGTAAAATAAGTACTATACTAGTCATTTGATGTCATGGAACTCCTGCACTTTGAAAACATTTACCGAGTTCATATAAAATTGCCCTATATTAGGTAAGTACTGTGATCCATATTTCTTTCTTCATTTCTAACTTGCTAGGTTAATACTGCAGAGTCACAAGAAAGGTTATGTTTAATAAGTGACACTTTTAAAATCATTTTCACTTTGACTTTATTTTGTGGTTTAAAATCAACAAACATAAAATTAACAGAGTTGTTATAATTATTCCCCTTGTCTTGTAGATACACTTTGACACCATCAGTCCTGGTGTATGAGGAAGTTTAGGTGTTAAAAGGGTGCCATCTCAATGAATATCTAGCTAAGGATGTATGCACGAAACATCCTGGGGCATTTAGAATTCAGCGTGATAGAACATCACAACTGTGAACACATTTTCTTCTGCTATTTGTTTGCTAAAAGGGGTGTCAGTGCACTTAGGAAAAACACACACTACTGCTGATTTAACTCTGATGTTTATTATGTATGTATGGGTACATACTTGAGTCATCCATGTTGCTACCCTTTTGCAGATGTTGCAAATAGACACCTTATGTGAGACATAGTCGAGTTATGTCAATGACAAATCAATACACTTACAGATTTAGTAGAAAGTATGTAAGAATGTTCTGGAGAACCAAAGTTGAGAAGTCTGGGAATACCTTAGCTAACCACTCTGTTTTAATTTAAAATTGTATTCCCGGTAAAGTGAACACATTGCAAAAAATTCACAGAAGAGAGAAAGTAAAAAATTTCCAAAAAGTTCTAAAAATTAAGTCTAGTCGTACAGCACTATAGCCGCCAGTTTTGTCTGTGTCCAAACGATGGTGCACATAGACTGGGTGGGCACGTCTGCTCTCTGCGATACCATCACAAAAACTGGGCTGAGATTTTGGTGTACCATTTGGGTGTCAACAATGGCCAACAGAGGCGCCCATGTCGCTGAAACTTCCGCTTGTAATAATAAAAGAATTGCATAAGGTGAATTACACATAAATAATTATGTTTAGGCATCTACATACATACACACACACACACACACATACATATATATACATACACATACACACACACACATACACACATAAACACACACACACACAAGCTCTCGAAATAAAGTTGTAATCAACCATACATATTACTATGGTGAATCAAAACCCTGGAGAGGATTCCTATCCTAAGTGTTGAATACATTGACTTAGTGTGTGCATGCTGCCTGAAAGAGAAGCATAACCCTCGACGTAAAATAGTAAACAATGTAATATATGGGCCAAACACAAATGCAGAGTTCAGGATATCTATTACTCAGTCCTTTTTCATGACAAAAATTTAATAAAAGGGTGCCATAACCCTAGAGTTGTCTCCTCAACGGCTAGATACGCTGCTGTGAATACCCTCATCTTGTTCCCGCCCTTCTTCACACATATCACACTGCACTATACCGGTACACATGAGACAAGGGAACAGGATTGCATGAAGGGGTCCTTCTCTGCTTGTGGGCCCACGTGTCAAGATTGGGTCTTAGAGTCACGACGTAAACATTTCTTTAAATTAAAGCTTATGTGATGCAAACATTGTTGGAAGTCACGACGTAAACTTAAATTAAAGCTTGTGTGATGCAAAAATTGTTGGAATTATTTAAATTTATTTCATGATAAGGCTCCTGCCCTCAAATTCTTGACAGCTTGCAGCGTTGCAGTAACTGTTTAATGCTTTCTTACATAATTTTCGGTCTTCTTCAGTTACTAGAGCACAATGAAAACCTCCTCCCTCAGGTATCAGTCTGTTATGTTGGAAGATACTGCCGGCATTGTGATTGTAGTGGTAGCCTCGCCCATTTAGACATTGAATTTAAAATTGGATTATCAGATGCTTGGAATATCCTGGATGTGTTCATTTAAGTCCTACATTTTTTTGGAATGAAACAAGATGTTAGTTTCTAACACAGCCACTTTTCTACTGACATATGAACTGTGTTGTAGCGTTCCGTGCCTTTTATTTTCTACGTGTAACAGCTAAACTTATTTGCAGTATGTTTATCTACGAAAAGAACACACAGTTAAAACAAGGCTTCTGACATTTTAAAATTGCAACATGCTTATTAGATACATGTTTTTAGGACCTCTCGAAATTGCTAACAAATGCTGTTTTAGAGTAGCTGTAACTGAAACAATATCACCCGGATTTGTAAAACACAATGTTGGAAATATGCATTGAACTTTACTACAAAACTTCCACAAATAAAATTGTACTGTCGCTGCTTTAAGTCCCATAGAAAAATTAGTAGGAAATCACTGCATGCCAATTTATGGCCCTGCAAATAGAAGCTATGCGGTTACCGTTGATTGTGGAAAGTTGAACCATATCACTTCGCTGTCTCTACACCTATAACGCGGAAAATTTCATTTGGGGCATAGTCCTCTTAGTGTTTGAGCAGCAATATTGATTGTATGTAGGCTTACATAAGCATTCGTGATTTTTTCTGCAACATATCTTTGGCTTTTGCAACGTGTTTTGCAAAACTGTTACAAAATAATGTCAGTACTAAATAAATAGTATAGTATTATTTAGTCTATGATAATACTGTAGGGAAGATGCAAAATTAGTAATATTTTAGATTATTAGTTCTGCAGTATAACTTGGGGACAAAGACATATAATATGAACAGCTAACTGCCAGCAGAAACATTCTAAACGCAGTAAAACCTCTTAATAATGACCCAGCGTGGTTATTGCAAATACACTCATTACAGAAAGGGGAAGGGGTTGTTATAAGAATTTTTAACGAATTTTGACCCAACCCCAACCCCCTACATGTCAAAATATGCTGTGTTTTTGCTCCAAGTGTGTGTTCAGTAGTTTTTAAGAAAGTAAAGGTTTATAAATTAAACATAAATTAAAACTAAAATTCAGCTGCATTCCGATAAAAAAAATTATGAGATCCAAGAAGGTCGTATTGAACCTCTCATTGTCGCAAAAAAAATATAATTACTTGAAGAACAGTGCAAAGTGTAACTTTTTGTGAGCGAGAAGTTCAATAAATATGGTTATATGTTTAAAATGATAAAAAATTTCATTTCAACACTAATGTACTACACAGAGGATGCAAGGACTAGAAAGTAACACGTCTGAGTGGTCAGAAAGGTTGCAACTTTGCGTATCAGCAGTGACATCGCGTATTACTCTGGAAAGGACGAGACGAGTATTGGAGTGAATGTTGGAAGGGGAGATGGGAGGTAACTTGCTCGACCACCAAGGATGAACAAATGCGTCAAGCATTTCCGAGGAGCGAGAAAGTACGCGACCCAGGTGCTCATCTGTTTAAGCAGATGCACGCAAGATCAATCTGCCACTAGTAACCTGAACACTGTTCGTGCTCACTCTCTCTCTCTCTGACTTTCTCTCTGCTGCAGCGTGCCGGATGGAGTCTTAGAGTGCATGGCAATGTTGTCTAGCCGAGCCCATGGAACCATAAAGCACGACATGGGGCACGCATGGAAACTGGTGTTGGCGGTGGGAGGGAGGGTCGGCTATTGCAGCTTGGCATACAGTGCTTGCCATGAGAAACACAACGTAATGTACAGAAAATCATATTTTTGACCGATTTCCTTCAAATATTTGACTTTATAAAAAAATTTTCACAGTTCCTTAAAGTTGGGTAGCCTATAGACAGGTGGTCTTTATAAAATGGATTGTTATAAAGAGGTTTTTCAGCATATTTAATACATTTGTACTTGTAAAGTAATTTACAGTACAATTTACATTCAAACCCTTGTCTAAATTATTTGTAGGCATGCAAGATCGGGAAGTTCATTTGTATTCACAAAAACTCAACAAACAAAAATATCCAAGATTGTGAGGACGATCTAGATGGAAGGGTTCAGTGGTGTGGCTTGGGTGTTTTGCAATGTGAGCTGTACTTGGCATCATCTGTACAAATTCATGAGCTCGCTATTGGTAGTGGCAAGGCACTAATGTGATGCCAATTCTAATAGGCCATTCTCTGACTTGTACAGATGTTGCGAAACACAGCTTACCGTGAAACGCACCTACACCACGCCATTAATTTTACTCAAACATTGTTTCAAACGAAATCAGTTTCTCTATTGGATAAAGTTTAATACTGTACATTTTTGTGTGAATTTCTATTTAGTCCTATTAAGTTGTTATGTGTAGTAAAATTTATATTGTTAAGTTGTAATTTATTCATGACTTTCAGTTGCTTTCTGCTGATAAAGATACATGTATAAATATTTATATCCTTAAGTGATACAATGTATGTGAATATTTGTTGTTCAGTGTTTCTCAGCATACGTTTATTTTACATACAGTACAGAATGTCCTACATTATCATGTAGTATCTTACATTTTGGATCTTGTGTAGCCCTACATTTTATTAAAATCATCCGGTAGCCCTAGTTCATTATGTCATCAAATATTACATTGACTGCCGTGACTTTCCCATGCTTCTCTGCCTGTCTGTGACAACCCTCATGCTCAATGCTGTTCTGGTGACCTAGCACCCAACAAGGCATAAAAATGTAGATAAGTAACACTATAAATGAATCCAAAGAAGTAATTTTCCCATAAAATAAAACTTGAGGTAATATGTATTTGAATCTGTGTAGTTGATGCTTATATCAGTGTGAACTGTTTGGGTTTCTTTTGTTAAAAGTTAATTTGCATTTGCATTACTAATTGAATCTTATAACTTTACTACCAACAATACTTTTTTCTTCTTATTTTAGGTTGCTATTCCAGATACAAATGAAGTGGTTCAGAATGTATCATTTCATATTAATGCTACTTACAGTGGCTTTCAGTTGGATACATTAAGGGATAATTTATATCCCCAGTATGGAAGAGATTATACCTCAAAAGGTGACATGGTAACGTTTGCAACGGTTTTTGGAGTATTGTTTAGTGGTGTCACTGGAATTATGGCTGGTGCCAACATGTCGGGTATGTAAATTAATAACTTTTTTTTATTTTTTATTTTATGATTTTGAATGCCTTGTCATTTGTACTTTGCATAAATTATTTGAGAACCTTACCTTTTGAATTCAACCTGTTGCATAACTGATATTTTGTTTCCAGTAATATGTAGTAATGAACTTAATAATGTTGTTTAATTTTGTGTCTTGTTATGTTAAGTTTTCTTGGTGTAACATCTAATTAACTTTTACATAGCTGCTTAGAATAGAGTTGTTTTATAGAGAGAAATGAGCCAGGTGCATAGAATACAGCACAGTGCTGTGCCTCAATACATCTTCTCCACTCCTGGCCAGGCGTGCGAGTTGTTTTCTTCCCAGAGCTGCAATTGGTAAACTGATACACCACAGCAAATCTCCTTGTCTTTATTGGCCCCTTTTGAGTGATGCTGCAATTACAGCAAGCATGGTCATCTCCTGGGTGGCCTGCTGCAGTATCAGAAGAATGCGCAATTTCGTGTTGCCTGCCAAAGACTGCAAAATATCTATTTCCAGAACATTAGGGTTATGCCTTTGTTGATCTACAACTGGTCGCTGGGGGAATATTCAGGAAACTGTGTCACAAGTATGTAAGGATGATTTTCCTTCAGCTCAGGAGTTTTTGAGTTCTGTAGTTCTGCAACTAATGAAGCTCTGCAGCTAGTGAAGCTCTTGATTTCTTGGTTTGTCAAGTGTGCGTTCAGAGTGGGGGAGTGTTGTCGGCAGTGGATAATTGCGGAAGGCAATGGTGATGTTGGGGGATGCCCAGTGGTTGTGAATAAACTGAGCGTGTGTTAGTTTACGGGGAAGGACTTGTGGATGAGGTAAGTAGAGAGTGAAAGACTAGTGTAAATAGTATTGCTGCATATAATAGTGATAAAACCATTTTTTTTCAGATATTCAATTATGTAAATACATAATTATATATTATAACAGACAGTATAGTTTTTAATGTAGTGTGTGTCCTGATAGGAATAAATTAAATCAGCTGTACAGTATATACAAGATAGATTTAACCTACATTCTTATGTTTACATAAAATAATCTAGATGTGTGAAGGAATCTGAAACCCAATATCCTACTATCAATAAAATTATGTTGCAGCTTTTTAAAGTAACCAAAATGTAAAATATCCTTTTCGGCTTTCACAATACTTTAATGTTCTTTGTCAACTTTAGGGTCGACTCTTTTTTTTGTGTAACACTGTCCAATTAGCAATATGATTTTAACTGTAATTCACACACAGACTTTCAGATATTACAAACCCGATAAAATTGTAACAGTATGTGAGCCTTCAAACTACTACAGTGATTTATTTTTATACGCTCAAGACTAGAGAAGTGTAGTGAATTGACCCTCGCCCAAAAAAATATGGTGAGCTTTTAGAACATGTTGTTGTGTTTCCTGCAGACACATAGTGAGAGTAGGACAAGCTATAAACCTGAGTTTGACAAGAACTTCTAGATGCTTCTTGAGAAGTACAAATAGCTGTTTTAAAAAAATTCATTTTGTGAGCAAATTGTTCAAATGGGTGAATATCTTCTCTATACCATATCACTGTCAAGAACTTAGAGGTGGCGTGACCTCATAGAAATAATAGATATGAAGTGGAGTAGCCATGAAGCTTGAAAATTATTACAGAATTTTGACAGAGAGCCCACAGTTTGACCTAAAAGCAGTAGTAAAGTTACCTTCAATCAAATACATGGTCAATTGCTACTGATTGGAAAACCGAAGATAAAAATTGGAAAGCAGAAACATGATGTTCCGTAACTGGGAAATTTGGCTGTCACGTAAAATTGCAAAAATTCTCTAAATTTCCAAAACCCCTAATTACCCACATCAAAGTATTTCCTCAACGTTTTACTGGATACTTTCTTAGTTTTACAAAGCAATTCGTATTTATTTTTAATGGTTTCCTTTTTTCATTTATTTGTTACGACTCGTGTCATGTACACTGCTTCTGTGAATTATAAGAATTCCGTAAATGTGTGACATACATACTGCACTTCAGGTGTTTGGTTGTAAATAAAGTACTCATTGTTGTGAAGTAGGCAGATTATAGCGTAGTTTCTAAATACGTATGCTACCTTTTATGGTCAGTGTGCCTAATATTTTGCTATTATGCCATATTTTTGGCTGCAAAATACCACACTTGGCGGTTGTAGAGCGTATCTGAATGTTACTGAAGTCCGCCAAGCATCCGACCATCACTGCTGCCTTTTTTACTGGTTTCATCGCCAGTTGCCATTACATGTCAAGATGAAATTTTCTTTTCTCACAATGGACCCTTGAAATCTGTGCCAGCATAACTGTCGTAAAAGTGCATTTGTTCATGTGTTATTAGAGTAAATTAGCCTACTTAATGTATAATAATCTGTATTTTTTTTTTGTGTTATGTTCTACAAGTGTTAATTTTATTGTGATACAATATTATATTTTATTGTATTGTTTGTTGTTCTTCTTCCACAGGTGAGCTTCGCAACCCTGCTAAGAACATACCTCGTGGCACGTTGTCTGCTGTTGGCTTCACTTTTATCTGTTACATTGCACTTGCATTCTTGACAGCTGCTACCTGTTCTCGTTTTCTCTTGCAAAACAACTATTTGTTTATGATGCCAATCAACCTTTGGCCACCTTTTGTTACAATTGGAATTTTGACTGCCACATTTTCCGCTAGTCTGAGTAACCTTATAGGATCGAGCCGTGTGCTGGAGGCATTAGCCAAAGATAATGTTTTCGGTAAGTATCAATTTTGGCTGAGTTTTTATTTACTTCTGTCTCCTTTGAACTTTGTCAATTTTACAAATAGCACAGACATAATTTTATCAACTATTTTTTAATGGGAGGCTTTACTCAGTTCACAACAAGGTCAGAAATTGTCAGGTAAAAATTGTTTTCTTACCGAGCTCACATTCATCCTCGAACTACAAAATTTAATTAAAAACCAGTGTGCAGCCTCGTATTATTGCGGTGCACAACAGTCTCTAAAAGTGACTGCACTTGACTTGATACTAGAGAAAGTTGAAACTAATTTTGTCACTAAAAATTTACTTATTTCATTTCATCGTGTCTTTAACTTGTGCAGAATTTATTAGTACAACTATTATAATTTACTACCTCTAATCGCCAACTGTAATATACTGAATGTTAGTCTCCTTAGTGCCTTGGTACATCATCATACAGTTGCATCACTAAATTTTTTTTGTGTGTGTGGGTGTATATGTAAAATCCATTTTTCTAATGAACTGGTTTATTTTGCAGTTTAGTTGAATTGTTAAGTAATGTTAAATTTATAACTAATTAAGTTGACAAATGGGTTATACGTATCCCCCTTTCCATAATGATAAACAATACCTCATAATTGGAGAGTGTTCTCGTGCATAGTTTAGGCCAAGAGTAGTGGCAAGCCAAGATTGTCTTTTCCCATGAGAAACAATATTGGGAGCCTAATTTTTTTGATTACAGCATTCCCATACAAAGCAAGAAACTAAAATTATTAAAATGTATAAATTTGCATGTTAATTTATTTTGGTTTTAATGATTGGAGTAAAATGGACAAGTAAAAATTTTTAAATAAAAAAATTTTTTTGTTGTGTATGTTGTTAAGTATGTAATAAAACCCTTTAAAACACACAAACATAAAGAAAATCCAAAATTGGCATTTTATTAACATGTGCAGTAAGCTTGAATAGTTATGGTAAGTAAACCCTGTTTATAAAAAATAAATTTCATAGAAAAAACCACGGAGCAAATATTTAGAGACTCCCATGCATTGAACTAAGCCATTATGTGGAGGCCATCGAATGTAAACAGGTCGCAACAGTTATTTTGCCAGCTCAAGAAAGTCAAACATTCTCATTGAAATTTTTACATTCACATGTTGACTGTGTTGTGAATCCGGGAACACCCAGACAAGATTTGTTCGATTGCTACCACTTACTACTAGCGTACAACGAGTAACCTGCTAGTCACACGACAGGTTGCTCTATCTTTAGAGTTGCGCCAGGTTATGATTGGTTTACTTTTTGGATGCAAGTTAATTTCATTTGGTGAGTTTTCTGACGACTCAAGTTAAAATTTTACTGTACCCTGGTTAACAAGATTGGTATTGGTAAATGTCTTAGTTTTCTTGTAGTGCAAAAACAAGTATTTAAAGCCGACATTTGATAAATAAGCCTGTAAATGTAATTTATTATTGCTTATTGTGGAATACATTTAGTTTAATAAAACTACTAGAAAAGTAGGAATGTTCAGACATTAAAATTTCCTATTTACTAACACTATATGCTGTCTGTGGAGTTAGACAATACTTAAGAATGTCATTGTCATTGATTTGAGGAAGGGTACAATGGAAAAAAAAAATTTCAGAAAAATATAAAATATAATATAATAAAAAATATAACAATAATATAAAATAAAATATAAAGTTGTGTAAAATCATATAAAGAAACAACCACATGATAATGGTTTCCTGGAATATTCAAAATTTCCTTTAAACGTTACTAATAACTTTGGAATCTAGCAGTGAGACTCTAATTTTGATAGTAATCTTGACCTTGTAGTAAGACAAACATTCTAGTAAATGTACTTTAAATTTATTCACCTTGATTTCTGAGTTATAATTTTCACACATATTCATTTTCAACTGTATTACTATTTAATAAATAGAATGTGCTTGAAGCCATCTATGGGTTTGTCTTTACAATACAGTAATGGCTGCTGAGAGAAGTGGAAAGAGAGGAGTGTGAAGAATTGTTCAAAAGTAGCTCCAAACTTAAACATATTGAATGAGTAGGAGCACCTTGATAATTTCGGTCTCTTACAAATGTCTAAATGAAACAGGCTGATGTAACTGTCATCCTGAAAATTCCAATTGAGGTTTAACAACCTATGGATTTCAACAATAGCTACTTGTAATTCACGTATTACTTAATATGGACAGTAAATATTATTTGTGTTAAGTTGGTGAAAGTAATCATGTTAAATTTGTAGTATTGATGTAACTAAAATGTACCCAACAAAATTGTTCGATTTTGAGAATTTTTTTCTACAAGAATGCGACAGCATTGTAATTTTTGGGTGATATAATTTTAGTGCCCTAGTCAGCTGACACACAAATACAAAATATTGCACGCATAATCCCTTTTAATATTTATGATGTTAAAAATTGGGAGGACGTTAGTTCGATCCCCGGTTCCAGCCATCCTGATTTCCGTTTTCCATGGTTTTCCGAAATTGCTCCAAGCGAATGCTGAAGTGGTTCTTTAACAAAGGCCTTTACCGAATTCTCTCCCAGCTCCTGCCATTGTACTAAGTTGTGTGTCACTGTCGACGAGACGTAAAGCCAACTTACCCTACCACGCATAAAAATCTTATATTACTTTAATATTAACTGCCGAAAATATCTTTACTATTCATTGAAATTATGTAAAATTATATTATTTGTAACGTGAATGTTCTGTTGTCAAATATAATTTTTTTTTCTGTTTAGTATGCAGTTTATCTTTAAGAAAACCACGTTTAACAGTCTTTTCTTCTTTTTAGCGTGGAAATGGTTTTGAGTATATGAACTATAAATACATTTTGTGACCTACCTGCTTAAATTATCTGCAAAAGAATTGTTTTTGCAATGGGTTTAATGTGTTAACATCACATTTGTTTCTGAAAATAAAATAAACTTTGGATGGTGATAAAATGATGGACCTACTTTCAAAACAGCACGCATGTTATGAATACTACATTCAATCCCTCAATATACATAAAAAATTATGTTTCTTACTGTTGTATCTCAAAGGGTAATAAATAGTTACAAACAAAATTATGGTAGCCATTAATGGAATTCGCAACAAAGTTACATGCATTATATTAATAGGGTCACCACTTAAAGTCTAATTATAACAACAGAATTATGGCAAATCTGTACGATGGTTCAGTACCTTGTGCATAATGATGATAGGACATTTTTTGGCCAAGTTAGTTTTGCCCTTATTACTTCCTCGTGTTCGGGCCTCAGTTACGGAAAAATGTTTTAGGTATATCAGCTACTAAATATGATGCTGTGTATTTTAAATAACACCGTACTGTAGTGTAGTTTAGGTTGGATGTAAACAGTAAATTAAGGAGTCTAGTCCTGAATTCCCTGCATAATATGTACAAAGCAAAATCACTTTATATACTGTTACTACTTACTATTTGCGAACAAAAAAGTATCGAGTTCGCGTAACAACATATGACTAGTAATGTCATGAAGTGAGCAGACACATTTTAGTGGGTGTTTATAAAACAAGTTCTAACAAAAATGTGCAACTAGCCTTTTAGTAAAGATGAAAACACCATATTATTGGAGCTAAAATTTTTTGTAATAAATCAAACATTTTAAATATTTATTTTAACTGCTAAATTGGCCTTTGCAGTAAAATATGTACTTGTTGCATTAATAAATGTGGTATCAGTGAATATCTTTTGTGGTGAGGTTATTATATTTAAATAAATTGTTGTGATATGTTTCAGGTGTGTTACTTGGTTTTGTAAGTCTTGGCGTGTGGAGAGGAAATCCTTTAGCTGCAGTCCTGCTTTCCTGGTTTTTGGTGGAACTAATGCTGTTGGTTGGCTCGCTGAATGTAATTGCACAGATAAATTCAGTATTGTTTCTTCTCTCATACCTTGCTACCAACTTAGCATGTCTAGGTTTAGAACTGGCCTCAGCACCAAATTTCAGGTAAATTGTTTTTATACATTAACACCAGAAGATAAATTTTTGTTACATAAGAAATGTAACTATGTACTTAATGCAGTGGTTTACTTTTCAAAATAGTATTCTTGATTTCAGGCTAATTTGTAGTATGTAAATTGAAGTTGTTTGTATTGATTTACTGGGTTATATGTGAGTTGGCAGTTGTATGCATTTGTTTGTTTTACTGAGCCCATTTGGACACTTGTTTACAAGGTATTCTAAGTGTCAGAGATTAAGCTAATGTATAGCCACAACTCTAGGTTAGAAGGCTTGTGTTCTATGCACCTATTTTCTTCTTCGTAGCATATCTTATTTGTAGAATCGCAACATTTCCGGTTTGCAAATATGTCCTGCCACTTCCATTGATCACCATGTTTGTAATATAGTGGCTGTCACAAGTATGTTAATCAGTAAGAATGCTAACATTCCTTTTAATTAAACAACTGTGTCTACTTGTTAATGCATGTCTAAAAGGATTGTGTTGAGGTGCATCTCTGTAGTAATTTAAAGCTATTCCTTTTCCAGAGTACAATAATTCATACATAATTACTGAAGTTGTCATTATTAAGTCAGTTCAAGATTATCGTCACATTTTTTGTCACCATGAGCCAAGGACCTGAAATGACCAAATATATTTTCTTCAGTGACTTATGCTGCTTCAAACAAAATTAACGAGTACTGTAACTAATACCAAACCTTAGGAACCACATTTTGTACTAAAAATTATTTATTTAAATGTGATTTTTACAATTTTTTCAACAATATTTTTTTTTAAATAGATCCTCATATGTTTCATCCTTCATAAAATACTAATTTTGGCTACATTCACATTCTCCTTGTAACACTGCTCAGTCTTGAAGGACTTAACATTGACTTAACAAACATTTTCCAAAAAGAAACAAAATAATTTCATCATGAGTTTCACAGAGATATAAAAATTTTAATTCAAAACAAGTTATGTTAGTTTTAACTAATTTCTTTTTAAAAAAAATTAACTATGTACTTAGAAAATCACAGACATTTATGTTTTTTGTTTGAACACACTCGTGACGTCAAAAATCACAGTTTAACTCTATAGCGGAAAACTTGGTCTTGGGAATGTGGAAAGACTTTAGGGTGTAAATAGGCTGGTACGTGGATAGTGATGCTTCTATTGTTTTCTTTTTGTCTTGATGGCTTCTTCTGAATGCACATACATGTGTGGAGCAGTATGGCATTGCTTAGCAATGTATTTGTCTTAGCTAAGGCAGTGTACATTTGTGTTTCTTCGTGTCAATGTGAGTGAGCAACTGTCTATAAGGGATTGAGCTTAATAACAATGGGGTGTTGGGGTAAGACCTGCTGTGTTCTGTGGCCAAAACATATTCAAAACTTTTAAGAGAAATCGTGTTGTCAACTACGTCTTGTTAATACTTACGACAATGGCGGGAAAGGCCGCTAGGCTACTAATTACAATTAAAACAGAAAGAGTTTTGCACAAGTACTCACAGGATGGTACTTGCAGATAGAAACACACACACATAGGACGAACACATTTCTCCGCGGACGCGCGGTCAAAATGTTTCGCAGACTACATCTGCTTCATCAGGTGAGTGGAGGCACACTGAAATCTATTGTCCAGCGGTGGTTGGTAATCAGTGCACCTAGCGGCCAGAGGGCGAACTAAAGTGTGGCGGGAAATTTGAAATGAGGGTTTGTTATCTGAGGTTAAGGCCAGGTGGCTGTCTGGATTTTGTAA
This sequence comes from Medauroidea extradentata, assembly GCA_003012365.1. Lineage (NCBI taxonomy): Eukaryota > Metazoa > Arthropoda > Insecta > Phasmatodea > Phasmatidae > Medauroidea > Medauroidea extradentata. The sequence goes on along the minus strand of PNEQ01099542.1, from coordinate 10,324 downwards.
TGTATTGATGTGCCAGTTCCCAGTGTCTTAATTCTGCGTTGTTTTTGTTATTCAACTGTGGTAGGGCCCTCACCACTCTGGTTGTAAAACAGGAATCAAAGTGCTAGAGCTCCATAGTGCCTGTGTGTGTGTGTCTCACGTGGCAGCCAAGGGAATTACCCCAGACACACACTGTTTCTTAGTGCAGCTATGCAGTTTGTTGCTAGCCATGCCTTCCAGTGAACAGTGAACAAGTGACCTCTCAACGTACCACAGTGCAGTACACCTATGTAAGCAGCTTCAACAATGTTCTATCTAGGATCCAGTGTAAGTGGTGCCTGTGCTATGTGTTATGTTCAGGTGATTGTGCTATTTGCGACTGCTTTGTGTTGAGGTGACCCCAACACTGTGACTCACTGACACTTTTAGGATGGTAGCATGAAGGGTTGAGTGAAGCTGTGTTATAGTGTGATGTGTGAGGTCCTGAGCCAGGTTGCTCGAAAAAAAGAATTTAGGCAATTAGGTATAAGTGTTGGCATGTTTATTATCTGCAAGAATAAACACTACCTCAGCCTATACTGTGGCAGGCACCTGAAGCCCTGAGTCTGTGACCCAACCCATCCTTACAGAATGTTTGTCTTCCCTTACTTTAAATACGTACATTTTTCTGTCCTCAAATAGTGACTACACATGTGCATAATTTTTCTGTAGGTGTAGTAAATTTAAAACTCTTTATAACAACTGTAGAAGCTTTCACACCAGTGTTGAGTGCACTTTATAAACTGTGAATAACTTAGCAGAATTTGAATTTTCATATTTTATCATGTGAAATGTGCATATACAGCCTTGTAAGAATGCAATACCTCAATAACCAATAGTGTGTATTGTTTTTTTTTTTTTTTGTTTCAGGCCCTCATTCAAGTTTTTTACATGGCACACTGCATTTATTGGGCTGTTGGGAACACTCATTATGATGTTCGTTATTGATGCCATCTATGCCTCTTCAAGCATTATTCTGTGTCTAGTACTTGTATTGCTCCTTCATCTTTTCTCACCATCTAAAACAGCTAATTGGGGATCAATATCACAGGCACTTATATTCCATCAGGTACTTGGCAACATACGTAGTGAATTTCACAGTTATATTGATCATAAGTGTCTGTCAACATTTGACATGAATTTATGTTTTGTTTATAATAGGTGAGAAAGTATCTTCTTCTTTTAGACTCTCGTAAGGATCATGTAAAATTTTGGCGACCTCAGATGCTGCTAATGGTAGGAAATCCAGGCTCATCGTGTCCCCTTATTCATTTTGTAAATGACTTGAAGAAAAGTGGGCTTTATGTTATGGGTCACGTCAAAGTGGGCAGATTAAATGATTTTGAAGTGGACCCAACCTTGGAGGAATATGCACATTGGCTGACTGTCGTTGATCACTTGAAGGTAATATAGATGTTTTAGCTTTTGGTTATTTCAAGTGAATTTACTTTGGGATGACTTCACATTACATCACTGATTATTTTTAGTGTTACCAAAATTATTGTTGTGATTTTGTTTTCAGGTTAAAGCATTTGTTGAACTGACTGTTTGTACGAGTGTAAGGGAAGGCTTACAACATCTAGTTCGTATGTCTGGGCTTGGCGCTATGAAACCAAACACTATTGTTTTGGGTTTTTACGATGATGAAGTACCAGTTGACTTTTTTAAGAGGTAATAAATTTGCTGCTTGTAAATATGTACCCATGTTCACAGTTTTTGACATTAAATAATTTTTTAAATAAAATGAATTCGGTATGGTGTTTTCGTTTATATATTTCAACTGCATTTAACGGAGACAGATTTTGTGAGTACTAATGGATATTATGTATTTATCTTACCTCTTGCTTGTTTACAGTAGATTGTTAAGATGTGTGTTTACAAATGATTCCTCAAGATTGTTGCTGGTATGCTCTCCATCGTGGTGCTACTTTGTTACCAGCTAGTACCTATTTCACAGAGCAACATACCTTGTATTTCACCACTTAAAACTCCCCAGGTGGGTGCAACCTTGTTTCACACAGCGTTCATCCTTGGGTAATTGTACGTTAAAGAGATATCACTCAGTGGCCATCTCGCCGATGTTAGTTGCTGGTGTATAATGCCAGGCGGCTACTGATGTGACAGGCTCTTACCATTAGCTTCCTTCCATCATACTGTAACCGGTCAGGGGAGAGGTATTTTTGGGCTGTCTCCCATATTGAGCCCTTCATTAGGGATCCTGTCATCTTCTCTCAACAGAATGATCAAAAGTTCTCATACACAATACCAACATATATGCAGTAACGTAGTTGCATGCGGTATTAGTGTGTGTGTTTAATGTCATTAATGAACAAGGGTGTTCATTTATTGCTCCTTTCAATACCAGCATACCTGTTTCTGGCAATATACTGCTTGCCAGACACATTGAATGAAAAAAGAAGGGTAGGAAGAGGTCTGAAGATGGCAGCAGTGTGTGTGTTTGTTTACATTATAACATTGTTTGTGTCCAAAGGATATTTTTTACTCATGTAAGTGATTAGCTGATGTTTTGTATTTTTTTTACTTCCTTGCATGTTTGGGGAAAAATTTGTTTTTAATGCAATTTATTATATATAAACATAACTGTACTTTCTGTGATAATTTTTTGGTAAAATGTGTGGCCTTACCCACTAAAATATTATAGTTGGTTCACTCCAAATGCTGCCATCTCTGCTGTTGTGTGCTACTGCCTATTTATGAGATAGCAAACATGTTGTTTGGCTAATAAAGTTGTTTAAACATTGTGCAGGAAGGTAATGTGTTTCAGCATGCCCAGCAACTGCATATGTGGTATGAACCCATGTCAAGGGGTTGCTAGTGCTTGGCTCACAATATGGTGACCCTAAATAGGTAATGGTCAATTGTTTGGTACCCCGTCTGTAGTACGGGAACCTTCAGTTTCATTAAACAGCCCATCCTGCTGAAAGCAAACTTAATTGTTGTACTTGGTCAAAATTCAAGTGCTTGTAGAGCTGTTAAATACATTTTTGGGCCCTTATGTATTGGTGACTTTTTATGACGGTCGTGACACACACACTTGCACGCACCATATATTTAGTACAACAGCCTTGTAGTATAAGACAATACGGAACTTAACAACAAAACTGAAACCTGGTTAAGTTATGGCCCTAATTGCAAATATTTAGAACAGTCACTTCCTGATACGTATACATACTTTTTTTTGTCATTGTTAATTGATCATTGAGAAATTGTGACTTTTCCCAGTTACATTGGCTATCTTCAATCAAGACAGTGTGGACCACATTCATAATCTGAGTTATGTCCACTAGCCACTAAGAATTACTGTGTTATGGTGAAATATATAATAATGTTTTTGTTCACAAACACTTTTAATTATTAATGCATGTTTTATATTAAAATAACTTGGCGGGCATGAGAGAAAGATCTTGGAGGGCCATCTCTGGCCCACAGGCCATGTGTTGAAGATCTCTGTCTTAAATAATAGTGTAATTTTTTTAGTATGCTTTAGTTTTGCTTCCTGGGCATTAATTACTGTTTGTATCTTTTTTGTTTCAGTGACTCACGTTATCAGACAGATGTTTTTAGAAACATTTTAGGGGCTGACCATAAACAGTTGTTTGCAGTTCGTGCTGCAGATGACACGAGAGATGTAGATGCATGCCAGTTTGTTGGAATGCTGACTGACACCTTTAAAATGAGGAAAAACTTGTGTGTGTGCAGATACTTCCACAATCTTGATAAAAGTGGATTCACAAAGTTAGTGCTACTTGCAGCATTTTCAGTTGTTTTATTTTTAGGTGTTAATGGATGTACATTGCACAAACTGTAACATAGTGCTGCTAGTGATCTTTGAATGTTTGTTGCAACAGGACTAGATAATAAGAATTTATGGGTTTTTGAACATACACCATTGCTTATGATTTGTTGATAAAACCTGTAAAACATTAAACATGCAACCCACAAAGCCTTACAGCCTATCATCAGTTACGCAAATCCCTGTGCCAAAATCTGACAATGTTTTTGTCAAATATTGTTTAACCTCTAATTGGCCAAACACTTATATTTAGTAAAGATTCGAGTCATATTTCTGTATCCAGAACCCTGCATCTGGCATTATAGTGAGCTTCAATGTCTAGAGCTTATTCACCAATGTACCTGTAGCAGAAATGCTCGTCTTAGTGACATCTAAATTGGAAAACGGCAACACACTTAGCGAAAGAACAGTCATACCTAAAACTTATCCAGAATGGAGATCATGACTAGAGATGGTGAAATTTCGCGAATTCAATGACCTGCATATTATATTCAAATATCCTGTGCATTCTCAAGCCCTTCCTATTCATTCATTGTATGCTGTTCCACTGAGTAGCAGCTAGTGGACAAATGGTCGGGACTTGAGTATGCATAGGATATTTGATTCTAACATGCAGGTCATTGAAATAACAAAATTTCACCATCTCTAATCATGACACACTGTGTCTAAAACATATATTCATTTCAAAGAGGATTTCTGTGAACAAACTGATGGCATGGCAATGGGGAACTAACTTTCAACATTCCAGGCCAACATATTTGTGGAAAATTGGGAGTATTAGGTATGTTAAGTACCACAACCACACTGTCCAAAATGTGGCTGTGGTATGAAGATGGCACTTTCCTTATCTTGCAACATGTATTTGAAAAACTGGCAGCGTTTGCAGTCTTCCTCATTTCTTTCAAACCATCAATTTAGTTTACACATTAAATAGAATCAAACAATAGCATCCCTTTCCTTGACACCCTAGTATTCAAGGAAAACCACAAACTCGATACCAAAATTTATAGAAAACCAACACATACATGCCAATACCTACATTTTGAATCCAACCATCCAACTAGTTCAAAATCAGGCATTGTCCACACCCTAGCCCACAGAGCAAGAAAATTATGCTCAGACAGGAAAGCATTAACAGAGGTACTGAGTAGCCTGGAAAATTAATTTCTAGCCAATAACTAGCCCAGATATATCATAGAAAAGAAGTTTAGCTAAAGACAAACTTCTAAATGGAACTATGATTATTCCATATGTCTGAGGGCTCTCAGAAAAAATTAGAAGCTTGGGTAAAAACATTCCCTACGAAAAGGTTTCCGCTCCAGCACAACAGTAAAAACCATGGTCACTAAAGTAAAACCAACAGTAAACAAACAAACCAGTGAATGCATATACCAGATACCAATCAAGTGTGGTGCTATATACAGTGGTGAAACTGAGCAAACCATACTATCACATTAAGGAACACAGAAACAACGTTAAAAAGGGCAAAATATCTGCAAAATCCTCTGGCATTCAGCTTAACCTGATAAGGCAAGAAACAGACTGAATAAAAAAAATAAAAGAATCTGCATACATTTCCTGTAACAAAACGTCATAAGCCAACAAAGCATCGAACTAAGAAATATATGGCTGCCCATTAATTAAATAAGAAACAATATTAAAAAATTATATTAAGTAAATCTGAGCATTGCAGTTTTGGCAAAACACCTGCCAACCTGACTACAAAGTTCGCAGCCAATCAGAAGAGTTCTTGCCTCTCATTGGCTGAGAGCCCAACCAATCACATCAGCTTTACTCTCATTGGCAGAACAAAATAGAGACCACCCAAGCTTTATAAAATTCCCAAACTTTGTCAACTTCATTTGTACTTTGGTGTTGCAGACCAGTTACATATTATGCCTTCTTCGTTTTTGTCGATTGCCTTAGCATTTTCATATTCAGTGTTTGATTTTGTCTGTTTTGTTGGTGCTTTGTAGCAAACTGACTTAATTTCCAATTCAGAATTTTGGGACATTCCTTGCTAACTACTGTATTCGTCTGTTTGTTGTCAACTGTTGTCAGTCAAATCTCATTATAATTTTATATTCTGTGTTTCTTTCTGTTTGTTTTTCATTTATGACTGTGTGTGGTTTGACTGGACTCCCAATTCAGAGTCTCTTGATAAATATAAATTTAAAAATTAAAATATATACGTATATGTAAATGAAAAGGGGAAAAAAAATTATAAAAAACTTGTTTTTTTTTACCCACACACACACACACAAGTTCTTTTATTTCTGATCAACTGTCATTTTGTCTTTGTAGGTTGCATGTTTTATGTTTTACAGGTTTTATCAACAAATCATAAGAAATGATGTATGTTCACAAACCCACTGCTGAATCATCCATCACTTGTTTGTGCATCATGAAGGTGGCCTAACTTGACCAGTTGTGCTACATTACTCACTAAATGCACACTACATAAATCTATCAGCCAATTTTTTTAAAAGTTTTCTCTTTTTTTTTTTTACTGGTACCTGCCAACTTTTTATTCAGACTGCTTGCATTTTGCCATGTTTCCATTTATTTATTTTGTAGTAGTTCATGAGAATTTTGTCATAAAATCAATGTAGTCATTGGATCTGCGGTCGAAGAATTGTATTTTTTTTTCTTATATAGCTACTGTACACACATACTGCTAAAATGTTTTGTTTGGATTTAATTTCCTTTAATCTAGACTGTGGTTTTTGTGTCTGTAGGTCTACGTGCATTGACGTTTGGCCCATAAATTTTTTTGTGCCGGACAATGATGACCCATTTGACACAACAAGTCTTTTTATGCTGCAACTGTCTTGTATTCTCAAAATGGTGAGAAAGCAAAGTGTTTTTATGTATGTTTGTGTATATTATTTTATGTTACCGTATTTACTCGTTTATAATGCACACCTTTATTCCAAAATAACTGATAAAAATTCAGGGGTGCGCACTATAGACGGTAAATAGAAATAAATACGTGGAAAAAAGGTCGTCATGAGAAAAAAAGAGGGGGGGGGGTGGGAGCAGAGTTGTAAACTGGCAGGTGTCAAGCGTGGGAGGCAGAGAGAGAGAATGTTTCTCGTGGCCTGGTTCCATCATTACTACACTTCCTTTTCTTTTTCTCTACCCCCTCCTAACCTCTTTTCTGCTGTAACTGTCACTGCTAAAACCTTATTTTTTTGTTTCCCTTGACAGGAAAGTTCGTGAGTGGGCGGAAGCGATATGAGAAGTTAATTTTGACGTCTCGTGATAACAGTCTTTCCAAGAAAATAAAGGAAAGGAATAAAAAAGGGCGACATTGTTCTTCCCCCCTCCCCCCTGGAGAGGGAAGGCAAGGCAGGGTGGTGGTTGGGGCCCTACAGTCTTCTGCTTGTAGCCGTCCCCTGCCGCATTCCTCAGCCTTTCTTTCTTCTCAGTGTGGGTCGGACAGTAAATAAAAAAAGGCAAGCTTGCTCTGCTGTCTTGACACGTTATCTCGTTTGGAAGGGCGGGGGTGGGGACATGCTGGAAGCAGCGGAAAGGACACAGCACAGTAAGAGAGGGCAGGGGGGAGTGTTGTCCAGGCGCATGTGAGCCTGAGCCAGCTGCAGCGACCTTGGTAGGCTATCTATAGATAGCTGCGGTCATGACAAGCCACACCTCCCACCCCCTTTCCGCTCGTTCGCTATCTTCCTCTCCCCCGGGCACACACTGGCCTGTTTGAGTCATCTTTCCTCTCTCATTTCTTTGTTAGCTACGGTTCCTTCCCTCCTCCCCCCTGGCCTTTTCATTGTAGCCTCCATTGCACTCTTCACTGTTTTTACTCACATGATTTTTTACATGCTAGCAAGGCACATAAATTTTTTTCCCTTGAACTTATTGCAGAAATCGTGGTGCACATTATACACGAGGGCGCACTATACACAAGTAAATACGGTATATTTATTTAAGTTTATATATAGTAAATACTGTTTGTATTGTTACATTAAGGGCCGGTTTCACAATATCTAGTTATATTCAGATTATCATCTGAATAAATTTTAAGGGTGGTTAGCAGTGTTTTGTGTTTCTTGAGTTATGGTTAACTTAAAACTGTTGTTTAACTAGTGGTAACCAATGGTTAAATTAAACAGAAGAAGTTCTAGTTACTAAGTTAATCTGGAAGTTTAACAAATATGGCAAATTGTGTTTTTAAGCAGTAAAACATAACCTTTGTGATGAAAACATGATTATGTGTTACCTACTAAGAAAAATTATTTGAATGTGAAGTTATACTACGGAAGTCGTAATTTCTCGCATTTTTATTAGTTTAATTCAAAAAGAATGTAGGCTATCAGTGCCAATGCAAAAGTTGTTACACAATTGAGGTTATGGCCGACTTAGATGATTGTTGCAAACAGAACTCGATTCTAGTATTTCTAAACCAAAGAATTTCTAGGCGATACATGACAAATTTTGTAAAGTTAAATTTCTACACAGAATTATTTACTTTCCTACTGCGATAAACAGATTTCATGTTTTAACATTAATAACTATTTAGTTTATAAAGTGTATGCTGCTATTCTGTTCTGTTTTTATTTTGAATATTTGGAAGAAGAGGTTAGTTTGGATTAGGATACACAGAAGGCCCTCTTATTTTTTGTAAATAAATACGTTTTCATACTTCATTTTTAAAATTTTGTCTCTACATGGACACGCCCGAAAGAGTGTTGTACTCGATTGCAACTGTCTTCCAATATTCCTATTTCTGTTTTCACATCACTGCATCTGTTTATCACTTTCCGCAGTATGAGAACATTTTTCAACTAGGGTACTGTAATTAGAAGTTATTTTCAGATGTAATAAAACTACAGAGACGTGTACGTTTAACCTCTTTCGTCCATTGTTTACAAGCTAATGTTAACCACGACTTAAAAAAACAAACTATTCAACTCCCAATCACAACATGAAGCGTCACTGCGTGGTCGCCAAATTTACATTAACCAGCACTTGGCTATTCATAACATTTTTAAACGGGAGAAGTGGTTTTGGAAATGCTATTGTTTTAACCAGTAGTTAAAAGTTTAGTTTATATTTACCATATGGTCGGATAACCAATACTTTAAACAGACATTGTGAAACCGGCCCTAATTCATCTGTTGGCTATGAACTTGCCTGGAATGGAGGTCGTATAAATTTAAATTAATTATCTTAATATACTTCGTAAATTATACGCAACAGTTGTTCGCTAGTAGCAGTCACAGTTTTTACAACCAGAATTAACAATTATTATAACAGAAAATAAATACTGTTTTAAGCGAGCTCTTATTATTAAGGCCTACTCTTTATGTAAAATGTTGAAAGGTTAATGTAACTGTTTTTAATAATCCATTTAGGGTACAACATTCTTAGTCCTTAGTGATGAAGATGGATCCCTCTTTCTGTTGATGCACCTTGAGTGCACTGCTGTTTTTTTTTCTTCATACCGATGACAAGTGACATATTTTTCCCAGTGTAGTGCATACCTCTTACAGACAATGGGTTTCCTATTAGTACTTGACTTGTGTTACGTAGCTTCTAATGCTACATAGTCACAATTTTAAATGTACAATATTTACAGTATTGTTACACCTCTTTAAATTTGAAGCATATGGTCTTTATACCTGAAAGGGATGTACATGAGTTACTAAAATAAAATATTAAAAAATTAATAATATACAGGATGAGTCGAGAGGAAGGTTACATGCTTTGAGGGGTGATAGTTCTGGTGGTTCTGAACAAAATATTTCTAATAAACATATGTCCATTTCTTTAACCGTTTCAGAGGAACAGAATGAAAACAAGACAGAACGGGAAAATGTGCAGGTGACGGTAAATCACGATACTGTTATCGTATATTTTGTTTAGTTGTGTACATTTTCTCACAAAACATGTTCAAACACTCCACCACCAACTTCAATGCATTTTGCTGCTCTGATAGACAGCTGCTGTGTTGCTGATCTGAGTTCGTTAGTACAGTGCTTTTACGTGAACACAAGCATGGTAAATATGAGCAAGAAGTTCCTCTCTTGTGTCCACCCTGTGCGTGTAGACTTGGCTTTTAAGCCAACCTCACACACAGTAATCCAATGGGGTAAGATTGAGCGATCACCCTTAATTACAGGGCCTCCATTAGGAGAGTTTTTCGTTGATTTCTGAGTCCAGGTTGGGTCTTTGGGTCTCTAGAGGGTTTTGTTCTGGGTTTCCAGTAGTCTTGAGGTTTTTGGCTTGAGTGGCAATGGTGGAAGCCCCAGTTGACGGTGCCGGCGCATTCCCTTTCGTCTTCGGACCTCCCACTCCACTGGCCATGGAGGGGTAGGCCCGGGAGGGGAGGGGGTGGTCTGGTTCCGTTGACTGGCGGTAGGGGCGCGCGCGTCGGCAAGTTGAGCTGTCGGCCGCTCGAGCAATGAAGCTCACTCTTGTGTCGGGCGTGGACTAGGAAGGGTCGGTGAGGGGAAGCCACCCTCAGTTTGAAAAAGG
>PNEQ01099541.1:0-42099 GCA_003012365.1 Medauroidea extradentata | reverse complement strand
GAGAAGTGGGACATCGAAACGGGCTTGCGTGCTTTGGGTCGGTTGCCTACTTTACAGGAGCAGAGGGCCTGAATCCAACCTACTTTTAAGGGTTAAGGAGGCCGTTCCGACCCTAAGTACCCTATCTCAAATTACTCCTCTACCCACCCCCTACACGACATTTAAGGCTGTAAAGGTTGAAAAAAACACCCTGTATATATATATATATATATATATATAGGATGAGTCAGGAGGAAAGGGCAATATTCTAGGACGTGATAGTACTGGTCATTGTGATCAAATAAGTTCACGTGAATATGGGGGTCAATATTTGACGATTATCGAGATAGCCTCGTTTGAATGAAAAACACTGAAAACGTATAAATGTATCTTATTGTCTTATTTTAGTGATTTTGTGTTCTCGTTACAGTGACAAGGAGATTGTAATAAATTATGAATCACATACCTTTCTCTTTGTATTTCAATTTATGTCAAGTTTGCAATGGGTTACCATGGAAACATGGTAGTTAACAGCTTTATTGAATATTTTGTTGACTGTGAATTTGAACGCTAATATTTTAATGGTTGTGTCTTTGTTTCTACATTTGTTTGGTGATATCGACAGTGTGAACCGGACAGTTCAAGATGCCACACATCTACACAAATGTATAGTATGTAGACATGCTGATTGTTTATGGCTTCTGCAATTTGTAGTTCCACTGCAGCTGTAGAAGTGTACCGCCACCGTTTTCCCATGCGAATAATTCCTGACCGAAGAATGTTTTCCAGAATTTGTTATACATTGCGGGAGAGTGGTTCGCTTCCTAGTGCTCATGTGAGTTCGGAACGAGGACTTGACCTGCACGTTGATGAAGAAGAGAACATTATCGGCGATGTTCAGCATAGCCCTACTACTAGCACTCGGCGTATTGCAGCACGGCGCAATGTTTCACAAACACGTTTATGTCGATTACTGCATCGTGAACGATTGTACCCTTTTCACTTACAGAGTGTGCGAAATCTTTATGTAGGAGACAGTGGCAAACGCTTACAGTTTTATAACTGTTTTAAAAACAATCGTCATTTGGTGCCAATAACTATCTTCACGGATAAGGCAACGTTCACCCGTAATGGAATCTCCAATACACGAAACAATCACTTTTGGAGCCCAAAAGAACAAAACCCCCATGGTATTGTAGATATAGTCTGTGTCATGTAAGTGTTCCGTATTTTGACAGTTCACTTCTGAGAAACGTGTCTGTACACAGGTTTGCGGAGACAGTGCTTTTCCAAGAAGCCAGGTAGGTTTAAAGCTCCAAACAATGCAACTGTCCGACGCAGTTCTCAGAAGAAAAATGTCAAAATACGGACAAGTTACATGAAATAAAAACTTTTTTTTACCAATTTTCAAGTGTGTTTCTCAATTAACGTCTGGCGTGGTGTGTTGCATGACAAGCTGATAGGCCCCATTGTTTTAGATGGGGCAAGATACGTACAATTTTTGCTACATACATTACCTGAACTACTCGACGATGTTCCTTATGCAATACGCCTTGTTTTGTACTTCCTGCATGACGTGGCCCCTCTTCATTATTGCAACCAGGTGAGGGAGCATTTGAATACCGCATTTCCTAATCGGTAGATTGGTCGTGGTAGTACCATTCCCTGGCCACCGAGGTCTCCTGACCTCAAACCCTTAGATTATTGTTTATGGGGTTGGTTGAAGAGTGAAGTCTACGGACATAAAGTAAATACACGAAACGAACTGCTACCTCACATAATGGACGCGTTTGCTAGCATACAAGAAAGACATGATGCTATTCGACGGGCAAGACATATTCATCTGCGAGTTGAGAAATGTATTGAAGCCAACGGTGGAATATTTGAGAGTTTATTGTGAAATGTCACTGGACCAAAGAATGACACGACATGAAAAGAAAAGTTGTGTAAATATTGTTATTTATGCTAGGGAAAGGTATGCTAAATAAATATTTATTGTAAAAAAATTAGGTTTTTTTTTTCGAAAAATAAATTATACAGTACAAATTTCGTTAATGTGAAATTTGCTTCGTTTGTTTTAATCTCCTTGTCCCTGTGACGAGAACACAAATGCACAAAAATAAAACAATAATATACATTTACAGGTTTTCAGTAATTTTCATTCATACGAGGCTATCTCGATAATCGTCAAATATGGCTCCATGTTCACGTGAACTTTTTTGATTGCAATCACCAGTTATATCACTTCCTAGAGTATTGCCCTTTCCTCTTTCCTCCCGACGACTCATCATATATATATATATATATATATATATATATATATATATATATATATATATATATATATACACACACACACACAAATTGAATGTGTAATCGTCTTAACTTTTACTTCAATTGTATATTTATACAAATGTATGGTATGGTATTTAAGGAAGTTTCGAAATTAGATACATTTGGGGGAGAAAAGAGGCGAAATGTGATTTCGATTGTTCCTCCATATCAATCGATACATTTGAGATATCGAAGTGCTTTGTTCTTTTGTAAGTATTTTTTTCTAAATTCTAAACCAAAGAGTTAACAGGTAAGAAGTACTGTCGCCTCTTAATCGCTATATTGACTGCAATGAAATTTTAGATATCGACGCGATTTTTGCTTACGTATGACGCTTACTTAAATGCCTGAAAAATAATTTCGTAATTTTTCGTAATTCGAAAAAATAAGGAGGCAAAAACAAATAAAAAAACATGAAAACGTTTTTAATTATTCATCTATATTCTTGAACCCAGCTGGCTATCCACGTGTATTTTACGTCTGTGGGACACTCATAAAATAGTTTAAAATGTTATTCAAGGGTTTTCGAAATTCAGTCTCTTAGGGGGTGAAAAGATGTGGAATATGTGTAATCGATCGAACTCGTAGAAATATAAAGCTGCATTCGTCTTACCGTGATGATTGCGTAAATGGCAGTAAAACGAATTCGGTTTTATTTCTGAATCCTAAATCTTAGAACTGTGAAAGAGAAATGTATGATTTAGTGAAGCTTTCGCCCAACGATTTATCGTAGTGCTTTTCACTTCAATTCGATACTTTTACAAACGTCGACGATGGGAAAATAAGGATGTTCTAAATTTGTCCTCTATAAAGGGGCGAAATTGCGTTACATTCGTTTTCGATTAGCCCATTATATTTATCTAATCAAATGAGATATTGAGGTGTTTGCTTCAGAATGATGCTTTCTTAAACACATAGGAAAAAGTTACATAGGTTTTATTACTGGATAAATCATATTCACTATCAAAGTGGAAGTATTATTAGTATACTTTCAAGGCAGGCGTCCCGAAAAACAAGTACTACCAGCGAAAAATATTTTTTTATTGTAGGTTACAGTCTCCAGTTATATTGGGATGTGTTGTACAACATGCGTAGGAAATTAATATCTAATTCATTATTATGAATAATTTCGACACGACATGGAGCAGTTATTTGTAGCTATGGTCATGGTTCCAGGAGTTCTCGGCTTGAATTCCATGTAATGCTGTGTAAACTTGCAATTCTGACACCAAAGAACTCCAAGACTGATGAAATTAGTGTTATTTGAATGAAGACGTTTGAACGGGTAACAACCAATTAATTAGACAGTCCAACCCACTGAAGTTCCTCGACAGCATCAGACCACATGTCATAACTTCTCACAAGATTCACCTCAAAGTTGGGACAACAATAATGTTTTTGCGAAACCTTAACACGCAAAAACTCCTCAGTTACACTAAGCTAAGCTTCAAGTGAAGGTTTTGCAAAAATAATTGTAACAATGGGCACGGTCATAAATTGTTGTGATCGAAGGAAATTGGTTATGGCACGTGCACTACTTATATCATCCAACTGATATCTTATATTAAAAAACTCTAATTCCCTATCAAGATCAATTTTGCGGTGGCAACAAAATGTCCAAGGGACGTCGCTATAAATAAGGCCAGACTTAAAAAATGACAATTTACTTAGCATGCTGCAGAGTTAGCTCAACTAGCTACTTGGTTATTCTAACATTTGATGGCCGAACTACTAATATACTGTACAAAGAGGTTAGTAATACACGCTGGCAAAGCCACGGGCGCACTGCTAGTGAAGAGTATATTTTTACAAAAATTGTTTGGACGTTTGTTTAAATAGATTTTCAAAGCAACAGAACATTTACCAACTGTTGTAGCGGAAATGACTGGCAGAGAAACTTAGTAAGTGTCGAGAGATGTACAAGATGCCAAATGTCCCATGACACCAATGAATGTATCGACAGGCAACTGGTGCGCAGGTTCATTTCGGATCGTAACATTCCATGACATTTTCTGGGTCAGGAATTCCTAAAGGTGGAACATCACGAATTCGTGTACCAAGAAAACCGCGTGTAAACTGAATATGACACACGCACGCCATCCGGTTTTCACCATGCCGTCTGCTTCCCTTGGCCTTCACGTTCACCGGATCACTGAGTCACCAGTCACCATAAAAAAGACGCTTCATGGTCGGACAACGACTGATCTGATATATATATATATATATATTTGGGTACTTAACCGAAGCAGCATAAGCTGAGATATTTTAGACAGACATACAAAGTATTTTCTTACAATGCCACATCATATTGCAGAGTATCCTGGTGTCTGAATTGGGGTCAGATATCCCCATGCTCTGTATTTCTTACTGAGGTACAATAATAAATTTTAATCTTGTATGTTATGGATATCCCGACCTTTAAGTTAGGAATAGATAGCTCATGTCCTTTTCGGGGTTGTCATTCAGTGGCCAGTTATTTGTGTAGCTGTTATGTAAGTCACTGTCTGAAAGTTTATTAATTACGTAATTGTACCGGGATAACCGTGACCTTGAACGATGTTTCATGGCATATATTAAGTCCAAAAGATTTCGTACTACGGGCTGCCTACAACAAATTAAGACCATTTTCTTAACTAAATTTAATTACTCAATTTTATTCTGCTATCCAAAATGCAACTGCACATTTGTTCTACAGTATGTGTTCGTGTCTAACAGCCTATGCGTAGCATTATGAACATTTTAATTCGGTGTGTACCATAGATCAAATTAAATAACCTGCAATAGATATTATGTTATTTTTGGCGGCAGCCTCCAGAGCCAAGTTTATACTTCTGTAAATCATTTAAATTATATGGAAACTTATCTAGTTTTAACCAACAGTTCTTATAACACACATAGAGAGGAGCTCGTCGGAAACACTTAACTAATTAATTAAAGCACTCGTCAAAAAATAAGTGAGAGAAAATGGTTTCAATAAATTGTACATCGCTCAAAACTCTCCAAGCCACACGCTACCAGTGTAAAATAAGAAGTAAGCTTAGCTCGACGGTTGGAAATGAAAGTAATATTTCTCGGTAGCTCGGGCGTTATTCCAAGCTCCGTACATTTTCGTGATTGCATGCTCTGTCCTCCGTCTTCTTGTATTTCCTCCGATGTTAACAGTATGACAGTTCTGTTTGAAGTGGAAATGGAGCAGGTATAAAACTTGTACGCTCTCGTCTATTTACGAGTGTATAGTGGGCGTGTATGTGTGTGTGTATATATATATATATATATATATATATATATATATATATATATATATATATGCACACTAAATACTCGTAAAACGACGACGAGAGAGTACAAGTATCGTACCCAATATATATGTATATATATATATATATATATATATATATATATATATATATATATATATATATATGCATTCGCAGGCACTAGTACAAAATATAAATAAATGGATACAAACAAAAAAGTATGGTACAGCATAAGGTTGACCAAGTAACCTGATGCGACTTCTATTTTGCTCGTGACGAAAAAAATTTTAGGACAACGTTAATGTAACTAATAATAAAATTTAAATCCCAAGAATAGGTATATTAAATCCGATTGGAAATTTTACACGTAAATTTTGTTGCGTGTTACTTAACATTCCTTACACTCCAAGAACTAAACTTTCTTTCAAATATTGGAATAAAAAAAGTATTTAACCATTTACGCATAGCCCGTTGTATAAAAATCAACGTATAAAGCCACTGATTTATTTTTAAAATAATTGTCTTTCTACAAACAAACAAAAATTGGCAGGAAGCCATGTACTATCCGAAAAAAAATGTAAAGATTAAAAATTCTCACATTATCGTGAACCCCCAACAGTAATATTTAGAACAATACAGTGCTTCAAAACTCTGCTGTATTCGTCCAAATGTTTCTTTCAGCCACAACTGTAAAGTTGGGGTGGCATACGATTCTAGCTCGAACCTCACCCTTATCGTCTCACGCTGGTCGATTTAAATAAACTCCCACACTCCTCACTTGCCACCAGAAAACACAGGCCTAGCTCACGTGCCACTGTGGTGTTTCAGGAAGTTATTTACGAGGACCTTACAGTGAAATTGCTGTCCGGTGGCGCCGTGGATTTGAGGTAAGCTCTCATTTGTCCGCAGAGTCAACAGGAACGTATATTACTTCCTGACTGCCTTGTTGTGCTACCATACTTGTTATATGGAAGGATAACGTTCGTGTATGTGTGTGGATGTGTGCGAGCACGTGAGAGAAGACTGAATTATATGTCGAGCGCCTAGGTCGCGTTAACTCTCTTGCTCTTCGGAAACGTTCGGGAGTATTCGTTTACTCTAAGCGTCCTCGGAGATTGAGCCAGGCATGTCCCTTCCCATCCTTGTCCCTATTCAACATCAGTTTAGATTAGATTAGGTTAGTTTTGGTTAGTTTCGGTTAGTTTCAGTACGTTTCAAATGTCAAAATACTGTGCGCTGAATCGAAGGATGGTTTTGCAAAGTTAGCAACCTACAATAAAATTTAATATGTGTGGCACTGCCGTCACGTCAAATGCCGAAGATAAACGAATGCTCCCGAGCAGTGGCGTAACAACTGAGGAGGGGGGCAGGGTATATATTGCCCCACCCTTAAACGTTGGAAAGGATGCCGAAAACAATAGTAAATGGGTGCCCAAATGAAGTTTTTGTACTACACCATACATATATGGCTTAAGGAAAAATTGTAAAACAAGCCAATTTCGTTCGAAGTACATTTAGTAAATAATGTAATTAAATTTTGTATTCTATTTATTGATATTTACGAAGAATATCGTGACTTTGTACATAATAATGACTATCGTATACAAGTGTTTGGTAAGTAGTTTTATTTAATTTTTAAGGAAATGTCTGTGTAATGTAGTTCTGCGCTAGCCAAATATTGTTGCATATATCTGTGCTTCTAGATTTTGTAAAATGAAATTAAAATTCGTAAGGCGAGTTCAAATTCCTTACTTGAAAAAATGGGTGAAAAAAACGTGGGGGGGGGGGCCGCCAAATTACCTGCCCCTCCCTAAATTGGAGAGCTTGTTTCGCTACTGCTCCCAAGTATTAAGTTAACACGACATAGACGCTCGGAATTATTTGTAGCGTGTTGGAGGGAGCTAAGGCGGTGTAGATCATGTTCAAACACACACTCTTTAAGTTGCTGACGTGTAACGGCATAAAAACATCACGGTCCCTACTCAAATTAGTGGTTACTTTTTAGGTCTCTTTCAGCAATTTCATGTTTAAAAAATTTTATTAGACCATTTCGTTACTTTAGCTGCTAGTAAAATAATTCAAATTATTTTTTAGGTACAGTTGAATTCAATGTACACACACAACACACACGCCTATATATATATATATATATATATATATATATATATATATATATATATATATATATATATATATATATATATAGCTTCCGACCCTGCTTCCCTCCTGCAACCGCCTCAGTCTCTAATTATTGTTTTACTAAAATAAAAGTTCAGAATACAACTCCTACATTAAAATACTACCTGCTGGCCGAGTACACTGTAAACGTAACGATTACGGTGGTTGGTTACGGTAATGGTCTTATGTAGGTATACTGCAATACCTCGTAAAAGTGCGTCACCAGCGGTCATGAAATTTTATGTTGGGTGGTAGTAGACAGAGACAGAAAAAGAGAGAGAGAGAGAGAGAGAGAGAAGGGGCGGAATGTAGAACAATACAAAGTGAACAAAGTGAGTATGGTGCAGCGGCAGAATGATAGGGCACTAGAGATAGTAGTGCTCATAAAAAACACACCGGCCAAATGCAACGTATACCACATTCCTAACGTGTGAAAATCGAGAGTATTTCCCAGGGGAATCAAACCTCGGTGGCATGGGAGGAGGCAAATTATCTGCGCATGCCTCTACCACGCTTCTTTTAAGACAAGCACAATGAAGAGACTGTGACTAAATTCACCGGACTCCAAGCCAAACAACATACCTACAAATGTCCTTATTAATTTGTTTTGTATGTGTATTGAACTATTTATGCATTAGTTTGAGGTATAATAATAAATGATTTTTCACAAAAGTTTTGAACAGCTTACTCTACGATATTTCTGAAAACATGATATTTTCTTATTCAGAGTGCCATACTCATAAAAGCGTAGGAGATCATCTCCGGCAGCTACAATATACGTCGTGCAATCTGGATGAGATTCTGAACCGAGGTGATACCGGTCCTACCCTTGATGTTCTGAATCCAGTGTGTTATTCTCCTTCCTGCGTTACTTTTCCCCTCAATTTTCCCTTGCATGATAAGTTGTAGAATTTCGTACTTCTGTCCTCTGGTTACATGGCCGAAGTATTCTATCTTCCTTGTTTTGACCCTGTCAATCAGCAATTTCTCAGCCTTGGCTGTTTATAAAACCTTTTTATTAGATGACTTTGTGATGAATGAGACCTCCACATCTCTGCAGCTTTTAGTCTTTAATTTTACCTTTTATTAATCGTTGCTGCTTCACCGACATACAAAAAATGGGTAGATGTAACATTGATCAATATGTTGTCTAGTGCTGAAGCATAAGTACCTGTCACAGAGAAAACTTTTCATGTTGAATGCTGTTCGAGCGTAACCACATCTTATTTTTACTTCTGTGTTCAAGTGTATATTCTCTGTGATGGTACAACCAATCTATTTAAACTCACGGACTCTATCAATCACTTTGTTATTGATGTTGACTACATCTTGGTTAAATGGCTGCTTGCCAACTTCCATCTATTTCGTTTTCTTTACATTAATGTTCAGAGTATAGGAATTTAGAGCAGAGTTAATTTTTGATTTATTCTTATATTCATGATTCATTGCTCAAAGTAAGTTCTTTAAAAAAATACGTCCAAAACTTATTAGTTAATGGCAAAATGTAGTGTTAAAACTTGCAGATATTTATTGTACCTAGCAACAATACAATTTAAATTGATAACCTAAATATTATGTTACTCTTACTCGTTCTAAGAGTTAAGGAAACAAAATATTTTATAAACTTTTGATACTTCATTTTTAAACTTAAACTGATCGGAGTTTTTACAGTATAAATGCATCAGAATAGTACCATAGGCTCAATTTTTTTCTGTTTAAATGTGTTATGCCTGAGTTAATGACATACAGAGTTTTTGCTGTAAATCAGTTGGAATGGAATTAACATTATTATTGTTTAAAACACAATTTTAGGCAAAATCAACGCATGACTAAACACTTATCAGATATAGGAAGAAATATATATTTTTAATTTTAAAGGTTATCCAACAAAAAAAATTAGAATTTCAAAAAAGACTACAGATTCCTACGAATCATCTACAGCAGGGATCGAGGGAGTTTCCCGCAAATACGACGATACGTGTTGATAAACATCGTAGACGTACATGGTGTATGGACACAGTATGTGTGTACACGTGTTGCGTTATTTACGAAGTGTTTAGAGACAACAGAGGTGCAGTAGTTTGCACAACCAGTAATTATGAGTGGTGTGAGGGTGGAAAAAGGGGTAGGACAGGGTTGAGGGCGGTGTTAGAACAAGGAAAGTTTATCGGTTTGATGCAGGCAACCCTCGCACGTTTCCACAAAACGTTGATGTTAGCACAGGGACGCCTAATACACGTGCCACCCCCCCTAGGGTACTTGACGGTGAGGAAGGGAATCGTCACTTACCACGGTACCCGCTGTTACACATTTAGACGTTGTCTATCGGCTGGTTAAGTCTTCTAGTTGATAACTAAATACCTGTTTAGAAAATGTTTTTCTTTTAAAAGCCTATGTGGAAAAATGTCTTTTTTTAGGATGCATACATTTATCAGAAAAATA
Source organism: Medauroidea extradentata (assembly GCA_003012365.1). Classification (NCBI taxonomy): domain Eukaryota; kingdom Metazoa; phylum Arthropoda; class Insecta; order Phasmatodea; family Phasmatidae; genus Medauroidea; species Medauroidea extradentata. The sequence goes on along the minus strand of PNEQ01099541.1, from coordinate 31,909 downwards.
CTTTCACTTCTTGTGTTACATGTGTTCGTACATAAGTAATGATTGTCAGTCTCCAAGCCTAAATTCAAACCCAGATAACTTAACTGGGTACTTATGTATTACAGTTGGCTATAGTATACACACAGTTGAGTTATCTGGGTTCGAGGTTAGTCTTGGAATGGTACAGGGCATCCTTTACATATATTCGAGACATTTAAGATCCACGGCTTACAAAATTCCTCACAATATATTCTTCTCTTATTTTTGTAATACCCCCAAACATAGCTAAAAACTTGATCAGATTTACTGTTTCTTGCTTTCTATTCTAGCGTAGGTAAGTATTACAAACTCAAACATGTGCAACAGAACCCAAAGGCTTTTAAATTTGGAAGATGAGTTATTTAGCGTTCTTAAAGAGGTACTTTAACTGTCACCTTTTGTGCACATATGTGGTCCATCTTGGGGTACTTTATAGGCTGCAACTACACCTTAATCATACAATATTTGGTTCTGTGCTTACAACCGAGAAATAACATCTCCTAAATTCATGATGGTATGAACAATAAAAAAGGGAATTAAGAAATACTCCCACAGTAAGTGATTTAAAAGGGATACCATTAAATTGAAAATAAGAACGAGAGCTAGGTAAGGTGGAATTCTTGTCACACTTTTTTTTGTACCAAAATTTGTACCAAAACCCACGTTTTAGTCACACCTATTGTTACGAATGTACACCTCGGAGGGACAGCAGAAATCAACTTTTAAGCATTTGCACGCAATACTTCGTAAAATATGCAAGTTATTTAAAATCTAAGGCATTTCAAGTTAAACAGTTCTTCAATAATTAAATAAGTTTCAGATTACTGCACTTAATTCGTCGCGCCACACTTAGGTGTTAAATTATCATTGTTTAGGTACAAAGAAATATTTGAGTGTCAAAGTTCCACTAGCAGATATCAATTGTAGGAAATATTTTGGCAATACACAGTTTCCTAAGGTTTATACTTAGAATTCACAGACAGTAATAAATGCACACATCACACATTCAACAATGACTGTATTAATTTTATTGTGGCGAGTGTAATTATTGATATAACTTATTGAAAAATTAGAAAGTAAACTATATATATATATATATATATATATATATATATATATATATATATTTAAAACTATCCGCAAACAAAGAAGAGTTGGCATAATTTTGTCTTATTTTTGCGAAAATATTTCTACTTACCTTAGATGTGAAACAAATGTTTGTAAAAGTAAATGATAAATATAAAAAATGTGGCAAAAAGAAGGCATTTTAGCTGATAAAAGAAATTTAGACTGTTTTGACGTTAAGAAATAAGTACGTAAGTTATTAATATGTACTTATTTTATTATTAGGACAATGCCAAGTACTTCGTTTCTATCGAGTGTTCTTCGTTACTAAATAAATACTAAACTGTCTCATACGTCGTTATTATAGTCCAATGTATCATGCTACATGGCTAACGAAGAAAGCAAAGACGCACGGAAAATCTCCTGTGAGTTAGTACCCAATTTATCGGTTAACGGTACAGGGTGCCTACGTAAGTAATTCCACCAGATTAGTATGAAACGCTTATAGGCTGTTACAATCCATATCATCTCCGACAGTGACGTCACACCTGGCTACAGTATATTCTGTCCTCGCTGGGAGCTTCCAGGCTCTGAGTGTAAATACCGCCCCTTCTCAGCCTATGAGAGGTCGCTAATTCCTCCGTCCGTGAACCCTCGTTACTCGATGCATACAGCCAGAGTAATAGCCACACGCTAATCTAGAGGATGGGATACACGTTAGGCTGGAACGACGCAGATATTACAATGGGACGAGTCTCGTATTATCTCTTGTAAGCGCACTGCATTTGCCGGCATATATGCACTTGGGCCTCACATTCGTCAGGAATTGTACAAAAATGCTGGACAAACTCGTACAAACTTAAATTACTCACGAACACTTTTCACAATCATTTTAAGGGGTGATTCAGCAAAAATGTAATTGCTTTAAAATTCTCAATAATTATACGAGATATGGTTGGTTTTTAGACGTATATTGTGACTGTTACTCTGTAATAGAAAATATTCAGCTTTCAAAGTTTTGAATAAAGGAATGTCGAAGGATAAATGTGCATAAAACAAGAGGCGTAACACCAATGTTGACAGTTTGTTTGTGAGTGACCAAATTTAACGGCGGCATACTACAGCCCATAATATGTAATTACCTATACCAATGTTACATTTTTGTTGAAAAAATTATCGCTCCCCCCTTTACTAAAGAATACAATTCCCTATCTTCGCCTGCAACATGTCAGCGTTCAATTTGGTTATGTAACAAAAGAACATCGGAACAGTCTAGTTTTTATGTAACCTCTTTGGTATAAAAATGTTTTATGCTAGAAAGGAAAACCAACAGACTAGGGCCGTATCTATAAACGGCTTTCGAATGACAACCAACTACTCACCAATGCTTTCCCTGTGAAGATAGCAGTTGGTTGTCATTCGAAAGCCGTTTATAGATACGGCCCTTAGAGTAACGAAATAATTAAATTGAAGAACAGTTTTACGGAATAAACAAAGACACACACACACATATACATATACATATATACACACACACACACACACACATATATATATATATATATATATATATATATATATATATATATATATATATATATATATATATATATATATATATATATAAATGAAAGCTGACTGATTGACTGACTGACTGAATGACATATCAAACTGCAGCCCAAACCACTGGACCTAGAATAGTGAAATTTTTTGTGGGGGTTCCCTTCAGGTAGTAGGCGAGCACTAAGAAGGGATTTTTCGAAATTCGACTTCTAAGGGGGTGAAAAGGGGTGAAATGTGTTTCCGAAGAAACGTCGATAGAGCTCGAACCCGACGGCCAATCATGGTGATTTTTACTTTAATAGGACACTCGTAAAAATGCATATTAGCCAATTTAAGGATTTTTCGAAGATCAACTTTTAAGGGACTGAAAAGACCTTAAATGTGTTTCCAATCAACTATCGATATCTATCGAACCCTTCGGGATAGAGAGTTGATATTCACTTCAAAATATTGCTTACGTAAATACCCAAAAAGTAGTTTTAGGTTTTTTTGAAATTCGACCCCCAGGCAGTAAAAAGGGGCAAAATGTGTTTTTAATTAATCGTCTTTATCTTTGAAACATAATTGCCTATCTTCGTGATTTTAACTTTAATTGGTTACTTTTACAAATGTCTATGACAGGACTCAAAATCGTTTCGAAATTCTTCATTTAAAGGGGTGAAAATACGTGAAATGTGTTTTCGATTATCCTTCCATATCTATCGAATCAATCGAGATATCGAAGTACTCTTTGCTTTAAATTGGTGCTTTTGTAAATATCCCAAATACCATTCAAAATATATTTTTCGAATTTGGCCCTAAACTGGTTAAAAATGAGGTAATATGAGTTTTTGACTCACATTCGATATATATCGATCCCATTGTTTTTTATATAGAGACGTGATTTTTGTTTGGGATTGATGCTTACTCAAATACCTAAAAAGTAATTTTAGGAATTTTCGAAATTCGCCACCTAAGGACGTGAAAAGGGGTGAAAAGTGGTGAAAAGCGTTTTCAATTAATCGTCGATATATCTTGAACCCAGCGGGCTGATGTTGTGTTTTTTACGTCCACGATATACCAATAAAGTATTCTAAAACGTGATTCAAGGGTTTTTCGAAATTTACTCTCTTAAGTGGTGAAAATACCTTAAAACGTGTTTTAGATAAATCCTCGATATCTACCGAACCTGTCGATATATACAATTAATTTTTGCTTCAGTATTATTATTACATAATTTATCGCAAAACGGTATCAGGTTTTTCGAAATTCGATTTCTCAATACTGTGCAGGGGTGATATGTGTTTTTTTAGTGAAGATCGATTTTGATTCGACTGAACGGGCTAGCGATGTGATTTACACTTCAGTTGGATACTTATACAAATGACTAAGATGTAAATTAAAAATATTTCGAAATTCGACACCCAAAAGGGTGAAAAAGCACGAAATTTGTTTTCCATCAACCCACGATATCTATCTAACCAGTAGCGATATTGAGTCGTTGTTCGCGTCAGAGTGATGCTTACGTAAATATTTTAAAAAATATGTATGTAATTTTTTTTCTTTATAAGAAACGTAATTATTAAGAATACAACTTTGTTGGTCAATAGTCAAGGCAGACGATCCGAAAACCAGAAACGAGCAGCGAGAAACAACTTATACAGGAGTTTCACTACAGTAACCTATCGAGACGTGGTGTTGTACAACCTCTATGAGCCCAGGACACAGATATTTAATTTTTTTTCAATAAATTTTATTTTCGTGAATTATTTCGACGTTACGTGACGCAGTTGTTTGTCACTCAGGTCTAAATTCCCGGAGGTTCTGGGCTTGAATTCCGTTAAAAGCTGCGTGCAAACGTTCAATTCTGACACACAAACAACAAGGCAGATCGAATTAGTGCAATTTACATGTAGTCTTTAAAAGGGGTAAAATTGCAGTTCGCTTTCCACTTAGGTTCCTCTACAAAAGCAGCTGACATATCGTCGGTATACTGCCAAAAGTGATTAAGTCATAAATGCTATTTCGTTTAAAAACAGTATTAAATTGTAGATATTGACAAAAATGTGGTATGTTACTATACTGTGACACAACAGTACGAAACGACGAATAGACTTTAAACTTGGCCAATTGTTCGTGAACAACATATACTCCTAGCATTTTTATTATTTTATCTCATTTTGACTTTGTCACTTTTGGCAGTAAACTGACGATATATAATCTCACTAATCTCAGGTTTGGGGCACCAAATACGTTTCCGCGAAACCTTTACCTTCTGAAACTTTGTAATGTCAATAAAGTTAAAGTGAACATTTTGAAAATATGTAATTGAGGGCACCGTCACCAATGGTTGTGCACAGGGTAAACAGATGTTTCTCATTCGATTAACCTCTTACCTTAAGTGTCTATAACTACCCCACATCGTCAAATAGGCAGGGCTATAAATAAAACCCATGCAAAGTCACTGTTAGTGGCAGGGACAAACTTAAGACTGCTTTTCGCGTGGACAGCTATAGCTACTTATCCTGCTGCAGAGTTAGTTCAACTAGCCGCTTGGACATTCTATCACTTGATGACTGAAGTACCAACCTTGTGTACAAAGAGGTTTTTAAATTAAAGTAAATATTATCAGTTACGAATAATACTCGCGAGCAAAGCCGCGGGAGACTGCTAGTATATATATAAAATTCTTTAATCTCTGAAATATGAGTTCCAGTATTACAACCGGTTTTCTGTACCAACATCATATGTCAGAAAATCGTTGTGGGTTTAAAATATTTTCAAATTAGAGTAAAGTAATATAGTCGCAATTATGTAATTTTAAACGGCTGGTGATTGGGCGAGGTATATTAGATATATGAATCGTTCGGCATGAATATGAATACAAGATCATTCCTAGTTTAATTATTATAAGTTGTCTGTTATGAACAACCTAGTTACAAGGGGCAATAATTATGGAGTGTAGCCACCAAAATCAAGCTAGGTACTTTACCTTCAAACCAAAATAAGTTATTGCATTTAATTAATATTATATGTTAATATTAAAATTGTAATTAAAATTCAAGCGTAATTGATAAAGTAACATATTTTGTATAGTCAACATTAAAAACTTTAATTTATACTTGGTCCAAAAACTAATTTATGTTTGATAAGAATGCAATGAGTAAGTATTAAGTAGTCTATAATATAAAAATGAATCGCAAAATTTGTTGGTAAGCGCATAACTCAACAAAGTCTGGACCAATTTGGCCAATTCTTTTTTTTGTAAATGTTCGTTGAAGTTCAAAGATGGTTTTTACGGCGAGAAAAATTCGAATAATTGCCGAAAAAAAACCCTAAAAACAGTAGAGTCAATTAGAGCTTTATTGCTATTGTTGTTTAAACAATGTAGGTATGTCCCTGTGATCGAGGCCTTAAGCATTCACTCAGGTATTGTATAAAGTTTGGGGTGTGGGAGGGGTGGGGTTACGGGTTCGTATCCCGTGAAAGACTTTGCGATGGGAATTACATGACATCATACAAGCGTATTGCGCGCGCTCTTTACACTGTTATTGAGTACACTAGCTGTTAAATGCTTCATCACATATATTTACATTAAATTATTTCACGCGGTGGAAGCCGCAGCCGGGCAGCTGTTTTATAGAGAAATAAAGATGAATTAAAAAAAGAAGTTCTGCAATTAAAGTACGCTTAGCGCAGTGGACTGGACAAATCAGTTTGTATTTGATGTTTTAAAGATAAACAGTGAATATATTATAATACAGAATATAGTATCACCATCAATTAACACGTAACCAAAAGTTATTTACTCTTTTCTATAGTACACGCGGGCGAAGCCGCAAAGGGACAGCTAGTTACTAATAATGATAAAGAAATAAATTTATCCTGTTCTCAATTGTACATCGTTCCTGACAGAAGTAAAACTTTATTTTTTATAAATTTTAAAATTAACAAAGTCACTACCTAAATGCTTACAATACAATAATAAACGCAACAAAAACATTTCATATATATTTTCTCAGCTGGCATAAAATTCAGTTCCACCGTAACAGGACTCGTGTGCCGTCTACGGGCTGTCTCCACCTTCGTCATCCTGAACAGATTCCTCGCGTGCCCTTGTTATTTCTTTTATTCATCACTCCCTTGGTACCACGCAAGATGGCGCAACTGTAAGACTCGCATTCGGGACGTCCCTGGCTCGATTCCCGGCATCGTGATTTGCGTTTTACATGATCTCCCCTAAAACCGTGTGGGTGGTTTGTGGGCTTGTTTCTTAAGTCCGTGGTGTTTCATTTGTTTCAAACAATTGCAAATAACTCGATGTTTTTTTTAACCAAATTATCTGGAAAAATAAATTGAAACTGTTAACAGTCATATGATACATAATTTTGCCAGAGCGTTTTTTTTTTTTCAATAAGGTACCGTTTGCTAGCAATATATAATTTTTCTTAATATCAGGTTATTTTGACAACAAAATATGTGATATTTCAGGGGGAAATATCTAAAAATCCGTTTGATGTAATGCAACAGAAAAATTCAGTTACAAAGGATTATATATGTCTTACAACTGAAAGCATGAATGTTTGAGATATTTATTAATGCGCATTAAATAAAATATTTTTTAAAACACTGCAAAGGTAAAGAGCGAGGCCTTAACCAACGACACTGACGATTGCTGTTCCAGTTCCTGTGCAAGTACGAAGTCGTGTGTAACCGACTCTAACGACTTCGCTCATGACGAAACCTAAAATAAAATATTAAAAATAAAATACGTCAGTGGTTTTTTTGTTAAAAATATTTAAAGGTGTTAAAAAGTAGAACAAATCATTGTGTTCTTGTCAATTTCAGCATACAGATACTCGAAAGGACCAAGTGAGGTGGTGCAACAGTAACAAGTTGGACTTGTATTCGGAAGGATTCGGGTTCGTTCCCGGCTCCGGCCGTCTTGATTTTGGTTTTCCACGATTTCCCGAAATCGCTCCAGGCAAATGTTGAGATGGTTCCTTAAGGTTGTTCAAGTGGTGAAAAATTACAATTTTATATTTGTATGAAATAGTGTTAGTTTTGTACACATTACTTGAGAGAACACATACTTCCAACGAAAAAAAATTAGCTCAGCCAGTTTTCCCGTAATGGCACTTCAAAGTCAAAATGTGCGTATTTTTACTTCATACAAAAATTGAAAACCAGTTAACATAATTAAGTGGAAAAAATCATATCAAAACTACGTGTCACTGTCTATGGCTTGTTACATATAATACTCATTACCAAACATTTTTATGTTAAATAAAAAATTTCAAAATTTGAAATTTTTTTTTACTTCTAGAACTTTATTTTAAACACAAAAATATTTTATGACGGGTTTTTATATGCTTAAAGCCGTAGATGGTGACGTGTAGTTTCGCTGTAATTTTTTCCATTTCAATATATTTACTGGTTTTCATGTTTTGTATGAAGTTAAAATATGCAAATTTTGACTTTGAAGTGCCATTACGAGAAAACTGGCTGAGCTATTTTTTTTTCGTTAGAGGTAAATGTACTCGTAAGTAATGTCTACAAAACTAACACTATTTCATACAAATATAAAATTATGTTTTTTCACCACTAGAACGCCCTTAAGGACGTTGGACCCGTAAAAATTCAAAATTTTATATTTGTACCAAACATTGTTCAACTTTTACACATAAGATAACATGTCATTTCCCCGAATAAAAAAAATTAGGGCCCATAGATTTAGCATAATCACCTATCAAAGTCACAAAATAACAGTTGCGGTGTAGCCAAAATAATAAAAATAATTAACTTGCAGAAACAAGATAATTCACATCGATACTTAATGGTGTGAGCTACTTCAAGACTCTTTTGTAAACACAAAGCGACATATTTTTGTATTTTTAAAAAATTGACGAAAATGAGTAAATTTCTGCATAACTATGACTTTCGGCGACTGCCGAAATATTGAAAACCAACTTTTGTCAAACATGTCATGAAATGCATTGATACACTGACTTTCAGTTCCCGTAATTTTGAATTCATTAGTTAATAACTTTTTTTTTTTATTTTGGCTGCACCGTAATGACCATTTCGTGACTTTGATGAGTGATTTTGCAAAAACTATGGGGGCTAATTTTTTTTCGTTTTGGGGGAATGACGTGTTATCTGATGTGCAAAAGTTGAACGGTGTTTAGCACAAATATAAAAAAATGAAATTTTACGGGTCCCATAGCTGACTCTTCTCCCAGCTTCTGTCATTGTTCAAAATCACCGTCTCTAATGACCTCGCTGTCGACGAGACGTAAGTAAGGTGTCTTGAGTGCACATATCAGCACATCGCCAGTCAACAAGGACTCTTGGTAGCAGACTAACGTTCTTAGTCTATAACGGACTCGTTCCCTGGGAGTCTATGCTCGAAATTGTTCGGGTTCCTAGTCTATTCGAGACGAGTCGAGTGGTTGAACTCGCATGCGGCTCGGCGTGTGTGAGATGTGGTATGCTGGAGACACGTGCTCTGGTATTACTCACAGTCGAGCCGCACGTCTTACTGCTCGGAATGGACTGTTGGTACGCTCGAACACCTCTGCCGCACTCGGATAGTCTCTCGTATGCGAGTTTCTGCTCGACTGGTAGTGGGCGGTCGGATTGATATTCCACTTACGAGAAGTTGACAAAACATTCGGTAGATAACACATTTTTCAGATGTGACCTTTGAAAATTCTCAAAAAATGTCAAAATTAAAGTACATAGTAGCTTTGTTTTCATAACTGACTCTTTGATAAATCAAAATAGTTAATTTTTTATTACTTCTGTTCACCTATGTATTTAAACTGTGTTGAGATATTTGGGAAGTAACAGCGGATGTATGTGCGAGAATTTATCAATGTATAAACATTGTTGTAAACCCATCCTTGCTCTACGGAAAATAAATACACATATACAATCTAACGAGTCATGTCTTTTATTTTTTGTGTTGTCAAATCAATAAGAATAATTTATTTCAATTATCAGAAAATTCATTTGATATATATTTAAACTATTGCACACAGCGCAACATGGAAACAATTATTTTGAAGGTAATTCTTTTTTTGCGTAAGGGAGAATTTTGTAAATAATAGTATATTGAAACAGTCTCACGTGCGAACCTTATACATATTATAAATGAACCAAAATAGCTGCTCGTATTTAAAGAACATCTGTGTAACTAACGGACATAAACACTCATCTTATATCTTTGCCGAAAATAATTTAAAAATTTACAGATCCTTATGTTTTGCAAATTAAAATCATATTTATCATATTAAAAGTTGTCTTCAGGGATAGTTTCGTCAAAAAATAAATTGTAACAAATTTTCAAGCAAGCAGCTGTTCAAAACGTTACAATTAGCCAGCCACAACTGCTTGATAAACTAGTTTTCGTTATATTGCATTGAATGCATTTTCGATTTGGTTTTTAATCATTAAAATACAAACCTCTCTGAAAAGTTAAACAGCAATACGCAATATGATTTTGTGCACACAGTCGTATGCGAGACGGCCAAGTTACTCGGTTTGAACCACTCGACTTCCATTCCGAGCGCTCCAAGTCGACTCGAACGGTTCCAGCATACTAATGCTGCATTGTTCCGTTCGGCTAAACACCACTCGGCTTCCTACTCGCATGCGACTGAAAACTCGAGCATAGGCCTCCTGGAGACTTCACGCTGCAAGGTTGCGAGACTCCGTGTTTGCAGACACATCCAGTGTGGCGCTCACTGGAGTGAGCGAGCGAGCGAAGAGGCTTTGGTCGCCACTTACGTCCACGCTCTTAGTTTCTACTGTTTCCGAGACAGTTACTATTTTTTAAACTTGAACGAGAGAAGGTATCATGTCTGGCAGTTTTGTTGAAAATGGTTTCTGATGTGGTAGCTAATTATTTCAAAGCAAGAATTTATGCGGTTTTGAGAGTTTCTCGGTGTTTCTACTCTTTCACGTCGTACGCGCGTACGTTACGTGGTGGTTGTAAATCCAGCTTTAAGTTGGCGCGCCTGGGTGAACGTATTTTGAACGTTCGAAGCCTAGAAGTGCGGAACCTGTAATGACAACACAGCACGCACATCGCACCTTTACATCGCCTCTAGTGGCAAGTCACCGCACGACTTTGCTGCCTTCTCACCGATTAGCTGATATCTATGAAATGTTCGGTGGGAAACGACGTAATATTACAGAAAAAAATTGCGTTTGCGCTCAATATGTGCCTTTTTAGCCTACTTTCCGAAGGATAAAGTAGGTTTATGAGATCACCTTCCTATGTGTGTGTCTGTATGCGTGTGACTGTGTGTCTGTGTGTGTTCCCCTAAAAACGTTTGCACCAGTGGACCGAATTTCATCAAACTTTGTACACGTAAAGTATTTAGTAACCTGACTTGACTTTTATATATTTCGTTTACGCCCTCTTCATTTTTTAAAAATGGCAGCCATTTTAATATTTTTCGATCAAGCTAGATATCTAAGAAACAGTGTTTTAGAATATCATCAAACTTGGTACACGTATACTATGTACACAGTTGACTTTACTTTTGTATATTTCGTTCATCCTGTGCTCATGGTTTCAAAATTGCGGCCATTTTTTAAATATTAGCATAGTATGCCATATTTGAGAAAACAGTTTTCCGAAGTTCATTAATCTTGGCACACATATTCTACTTAGTGAGTTGACTTGACTTGTATGTATTTCGTTCTTATTTTGGTAATATTTGAGAATGGTGGCAATATTTTATCTTTATGACAGAAATAAATTTTTAAAATTTTTTTCTCTAATTTTATCAACCTGGGTACGCGTATATTATTTAGTAAGATCACTTATCTTTTGTATATTTTGTTTGTAATATGTCTAAATACGTATTATTTGTAATATTAGATGCATGCAAACGGTTTTAGCTTAAGGGTTAGTTTCCAATCACTTTGAGGAAAGTAGATTTATCAGATACGCTAGAAACTTCTTGTTTTGTTTGTGCAGAAAGATTTTCATGCCTAAAAAGAACCCATATTCATCAGGTACAGTAGCAAAAAAACTGCTTTAAACAAACACGTTGCGTGAGCATTTTTCGAATAAAATTCTATAGACCGCGTCTTTGCAAGACGTTCGGCAGCCTGAACAGGTGACCATTTGAACAACAAGGTCTGTGATGTGTGTGATGGTGATGTGATTACGAAGCTCCGAGGAAATTCAGTGACAAAGGGAAACCTGCACTCTAATGGCAAAGTCTGACACGTTTCCTACATTTTAAAATTGTGAACGACTCCACTGGGACAGAAGCCGGACCACCGTGTTGAAAAGCGAATGTACTGGCTGTTCTGCACGCCGCGGCTGCTGGTTACCGCAGGAAGCGCACAAATTACCCAAACGGGGGTTACGCCGTCAGTTTCTACGACAGCGATGGTCCTGCATGTTTGTCATGACGATCGGCCATTAAGTGTCAAATTTGACAAAACAAATCCAAAAGAACGACCACTGTGTTCTTGTTACAGCGATTTAACAATGCTGGACACTTATTACCCAAGAAAATGTTTTAGGTCAGCAACTACGCACTTAAAAAAAAGTTTTTAAATTAACAAAACACACGCAAACGTACACACATGTACACACATACATATATTGGAGCGCATATAATGTATGATTGATAAAATGTTTCATATACGTGAATGGTAATATTTCTATACATTTTTAGGAAACTGTCAACTGTATAGGCCTATTGATGTTACCAGGCTTGTTGAGTAATTAAAATCGACAGTTAGGCTAATATGTTTACAAGTTGATATAATGTAATTGTTCCATACTGTGTATGGTGAAAAACTTCCAAATCTGATTTTAAAAAAAAAATCACACTACATATGAATCAGTCATTTGAATAACAACATAAGTCAATTTTTTACCAACACAGTTTGAGTTTTATAACTTTGTACAGAGGTAGTCAATGAAATACAGTATTTTTCAAATGAACTCATAGTTCAGTACCTTGCTGCATTCGCAAGAAAATGACGTTATGTGGTTTCAGTTATACGCGTTTCTACAACTGTATAAAATAATAACACCCACAACTCATTTTGGTAGGAAACTGACTTATGTTGTATTTCAAATGACTTATATATATAATGTGTCACAACTTCTAGTTAAGGCTAAGCATCGTAAAGTTGACACTTTTAAGACCCTCGAAACAAAAATATTATCTAATGACTACGTTGATTGAAGCTTCTCACTTTATAATTTGTTACAGAGACGAAATATTTACCCTGTTTCGTTAGTCACAATGACATTTTGAATACTACTTGTTTGAAGGCTAAAAATTTACTAAACAACAACACATGTTAAGGCCAGCCAATACCAATTTGCGGGTTTATGTAGTACCACGCCATGAGCGATTTTTTCATATACCGTAAAACAATATCTGGTAGTCTTTTTTCATTGTCAGAATATTTCAATGTGTTAGTGGCATCAGTCTTCGAAAAAAAAAAATAGCCCGTTACCATTTGTTTACGCAGCTGCTTCATTACGAATTCTATGGATCTATTCCAATATTTTCTCCGTTCTCTACCTACCAAGTCTTTATTGCTAAATCTAACCAGTGATCTAGATAATAAAAGACAGCATTACCAACAGGAACATTCTCGCAGTTCAATTTCCCGCGACGATATTGATCACACCGTTTGTCAGCCCAGCGAGAGAGATTAGGATGCGATCTACGCCACAGGTGCTACCTCCCCATTTTTGACAAGCAGCAGAGTACTTTCGCAAAGTTTAGGTTACCGTTTATTTTTTTGAATTCTATCCTTTTTACACCCCGATAACATTATGGCTATTACCTACCACAGGCGATGTTATTTGTCTTGTAATAATTTCAGCACATCAAGAAAATGAAAATATTTATTTAATCTAGTGGTATACTTCGGATAAGCTATAAAACTTCCGCTCAGATGTTTGAATATGAAAATACCACTCGCAAAATGTATATCAAGAACGCATAATGGTGTATTATAAATGGCGGAAAAGGCTACAAAATTTTATGATGCCTGGCATAAAATGTTATACTTGCGAAAATACTCTTCACAACCCACTAAAGAAAAGAAGCACTTCCGTTAGAGAGGAAACTGAGAGGTGTCAAATCTCATGAGAGCTATTTATATCACGATGCATGCAGCTTCCTTGTTTGTGCGTAGGTAGTCACTCAGATGAAAGAGTTTCAAAGATGATGTATTATTTTGATGCGATCTCATACCTGTTGCTTGAAATGCCATGCTTGTTTTCTTTAAGACTGCATGGTATGTGATTCAGCGCTAAAAGTATCAGTTCAGAGTTAAATTTGCAAAAATCGAAAAACAGCAATCCTAGAAAATAGTTTTTGCCAACTTTCTGAGCAAAATGTTTTCTCGAGTAACCTCGAGTACCTGAAGAACAATCTCTGACGCCGAAATCTCGTACATTTAATGGCGGCGCAAGAGATCACGCTTAACAAATTCATCATTCTGGGTAAACGTTTGTTCACATAGTTGGCAAATACAATTATCGAGGATTGTTGTTTTGTGGTTTTTGTATACTGATTTTAAAAAAGAGAAGATCTTAATTGAAAAATTCAGTGCTTATTAATCTACGACGCCCTCTTAAGAAACCGTCAGTATTGTTCTAATTACACACACACATATATATGTGTGTGTATATATATATATATATATATATATATATATATATATGTATATATGTATATGTATATATATAGGTTGTCCAGTCACAAACGCATAATAAGCGCACCTTGAGAATCCTGGGTTAAATTGGAGAAGAAAATGTTCACGGAAAAATGTTTCACGAGGGTATTCTTCGTTCACAATGTGGCAACATTGCACTGTAGTTAGTCCCCTCTTGTGCTCAGTAGATATCTTACTTGTCTTACTACTGCTGTTCTGACCTGCATATTGTAAGTGCAGGTTAAAATACACAGCAGTCCAAATGTGTTACTTCGTTTACTTGGCATAGCATACATAAAATAATACCGGGATGTGGAACGCAATAGGGGATTTTCTCCGCGCAGTGTTGCCAGATTGTGCACGTAAAATGTCATCGTGCGACAGGTTGCCACAGACATTTTCGTCTCTAATTCAGCTCAGTGTTCGTGTGGTGTGCTTTTTATGCATTTATTTATGGACATCCTGTATATATATATATATATATATATATATATGTGTGTGTGTATGTATATATATATATATATATATATATATATATATACACACACACCTATAAATTACACTTTAGACGATAGCAAAATTTGTGTTTTGAAATAAACAGCCACACATTTTTAAACAGTGGACAGTAATAAATAAATATAACTTCTACCGTGTTGTTAAGAAAGTTAACTGTTGATTATCGTCTACGATACTGATTTCCTAGTAACCAAACTATACTGTGACACACGCCTTAACTTTGCTCTGTACATTTTTACAAAAGAATTAGTTGCAAAATATTTTAAATGAGTGTCAGTATCATTTGTTGGAACACGTTTATTTGACTTGACGGTATCCTGTGCTAATGCACTTACGCATACGGTGAACATAAGTTTAATGGAATTTCTATCAGTGGTCTTAACAGCTGACGTCGTATTCTACCTCTACGGAAATGTGGCGTGATGGTGGAGGGGCCGAGGTGTATGGCAACCGGCTCTTAAGGCTGCCGCCTATACTTCACGCTTCAAATGCGTTGCAGCGTGATCGTAAACATATTTTTCCACGTAAATATTCCACGTGCGCCAATTGTGCCAACGAACGAAGTGAAAACAAACTTCAGACAAGGTCGGAACCTAACTGTTAAGTCGCTACGCTCATAATAAACACTGTTTCTAAGCTCTCCAACATGGTTAACAACTGCCCTTTCCGACTTCCGTACTTAAAAATGTACTAACCGGATGTACGTGAAACTCAGATTGCGACCTGCACTGAATTTAGTTGCAGACTTTCCAACAGTAAAATTATATGGTCAACGCTTAATGTTCCACGGTAAAAACCGTTCGGCAGGAAGCTTGCACGCTAGTTTAGTGCATGGTCGACCTTACGTCTTCGTCGCTTTTGAGCCTCTCATGCGCGGGTAGGCGGCACCCTTAAGTGGGTGTAAAGGGAAGTACACGGCTTGGGGAGTTCGGCGTGTTCGTGAACGGTGTTGGGTTTTTGGGGTCCTCCCCCCCCCCCCAAATAGTAACAGCGTCCCTCATTCACGTGGAAAACTCTGGTGGATGCTGGGTGCAGGCGATGCGAGTCGTCAACTGTGCCCAGTCCAAACTTCCTTCCACCCCTGCCACTGACACAACTTGCAATGGGGTGTGATGGGAATACACAGCCTCTCACGCTCAAGTCCATCTCCATCTCCTCGTGGTCAGGGCTGGCAACATATGTGCTTGCACTACGGCTAACGGAGTGAGGACGAAGACCGGGAAAGTGGTAGCCCTCTTGTGCACGAGGGGTAGATCCACGGCGGGGTTCTCTTGGACCAGTTTCCAGAACCTGGTACGGAAGCTCCAACCTGCTGTGTATCCTACATGTCCGCACTGGAAGGACGACACCTGCTCGGGGGAAAACTCAGGTGCGTGGTGTTTCTCAGGTACTCAGGGGATCGGCGTGAAGCCACAGCCTTATACTGAGCCGATCGCGGGGGGGATTCTGAGCGGTAGTGGTCACACTCCTGTTTGGGAGGAGGCTTACAGGGTGCGTCCTTGGGCCGATGCCGTGGCCTGCCTAGCTGTTCCTCGCAACAAGACCAGTTTGCGAAGCGGTTTCGTAGAGGTAGGATAGGCCTCGCCCTCAACAAGGTAGTCCCCTGTGATTTAAATCTTGGGTTGTTCCGTTGCATGGTGAGACAGTTTTTACTACCTTCCACCGCGATTGAAAGGTACGTATCTCCTTCTGTCGGTTGCATTCAACTGCTTCCGCCTATAATGCTTTATGATGAGCCCTGCCACGCTCTGTCTGGGACACACATGGCTGTAGCGAACCTGTGTGTAATACGACCTGACTTCTCTACCCCTGTTACAATTGTGCAGGGAGGAGCGGACTGAGAACTGAGTGGGACCACGGATCCCGAAAACAGGTACGGTGATTAATTTGTTTACCTGGAAACTTCCCAGCTGCTGGTGACATTACTGCCTGTACAAGTGTTATTACCAATGTTTGACTGCTTTGTATTAATCATTTAAGTATTTTATAAATTATGTTCCCTTTTCGTAGGTAAACATATTGGAAACACGTTAATTATTTCCGAGAAAAAAATAAACATTAAGTTATACTCGGGAGACTATAATGCGACCGACATAAGACGAAATTCGTTTCCACAGTGTAGATGCACATTTGTACTCTCATACTCCTACAACTGGCATGGGTTTGTCTTGGAGCGTGTGAAGTGTGGAATTTGTTAAACGTGTAAAATTAAATATTTTCTTAACAATTCGTAAAATTGGAAAGACGTCATCAGATTATTTTCACAAGGTAATGCAAGACATCTGTAGATTTTTATTTTACTTGGAATGAAATTATTTTCGGATCTAGCGACCATTCATTAAAAAGATACAGGTACTGAGCAAACAATTAAAACGTTAAATGGTCAATTTTTCATGATAACTTTATTTAAAAGCACATTATTGGCCTCCAGAATGATTGAAATAACAATACAAAGGAAAATTGTTACGGTTTTTTGTAACATGTGTTAAGTCGTTGAAAATCTTTGAGAATTTTAAATGAATAAGTAATTATACGATTCCAGAGCTGACAGCGTTAGTTACTGTGTAAACGTACGTATGATATTTCTTACGATTGATTTGCACAACACAAAACGGGAGCTAAACTCGGGAAAATTTTTGACATATCGCGAGAAACTTGCAGAAAATCCTGAGTGTGAATCATCTTGTGCGAAATGAGAACTTAAATCGCGTCCTATTTCCAAGAGAGTTTCGCAAGAAACGAGTGATTGTTTAGGCAGTTATGATATGGTTATGTGCCCTTATCGTAAGTAAAAATGAAAATCACAACGTTTTGTGTGCAAAGATGAATGTAAGGAATGCAAACATTGTTCGTTAATAAATATTTTATGAATTTGTTAGTAGCTATGTAACTGAAATCTACGTCGTTTCTGTACCCAAGTTCCATATACTTACTTGGTTTGTTTCGATGGTAGGAACACATCCACATAGTGTCTGACACCAATAATAAAGATACATCCTGCTTTACATTGGTAGGTCTGATTACAGAACAAGAATATTACTGTGGATTTAGTCGTAAAATATAAGGGAATAGTCACATTAATTTTTGGTCTCGTCTCTTAGAAATATTTTTAAGTGTTCTGCGTACACAAAATTCACTGTTCCTGTTCCTCGGTGGAAAAAAGGGTATGTCGCGTATGTAAAACACTCTTTAACCCACAGTAAAAATTATTTAAAAAGAAAAATAATTAGTTTATTTAAACTGCTTAAAACGTGTAACAGACACGTAACATATGTATGCAAATCATCAAGATGTATTTAATTTAAACTTTTATTGCTTATTTTTCAGAAGTTTACAAATGTGACATGCCTCCTTTTATCCACCAAGGCCATCAATTAAAAAAAGTACAATGCAAAAACAATTTGATAGGAAAAAATGTTAGGCCTAACTGTAAGGAAAGTTTTTGTACTGCTAATGGTTATAGGGGTATAAGGATGTCGATTTGTCATCGGTGTCATGTAGGTCTATCACGAATTTTACGACAATCAAATGCTTCACAAAACCCTGTTTTCTGGCTGTCCAGTATGTGATACTTTCACTTAGTTCTAGAGGTATTTTCAATTTGACATTTGTCCACTACGCACTCTTTTTTTTTTTCTCTTCACATTTTTCAGTTGTGTTTCTAACGTCTCGTTTAAACTCTGTCAATCTAAAAACCTCATATTTTCTACAAGAAACAAACGAACTCATTTTACATTTAATTATTCGTGCTCGAGACTAGAAGCATTTGGGCTACAATGTTGAACCTGGTAGAATTTTTTTTTTGTTTCAGGTAAAAGAAAATAAATTTGAAGCTAAATTTAAATTGCTGTTTCCACTAATTTCACAGCCGGACATTTTTTTTACGTTCCTCTCTCCGTTTGAGTCACACATTCGCAGTCTGTTGAATTAAAATGTTAAATTTTTTGTCTTTATTGTCTCCTCCGTTCTTCGATTCAATTAAAGAAGTCACTAACCCAAAGAATATAATAACCGCGCTTCCACACATACAAAGAACTTGGCATAGTACTCTGAGTTTTGTTAAAATGAAAGCGGCATATAAAGAAAATGAAATGTCACTCTTCAAATTTAATCAGCATGATTTTCCTGCCATCATACTGCTCATTTTTAAAATCAATCAAAATATTTTGTTGAAAAAAACATCTACCTAAATGACATAAATATTATTACCTAAGGAAATTCAGGCGATTGTACTGAACATTAAAATTATCAATAATTTTGAGTGGTAGATGATTATTTCTAAAAAGCATAATATTTTGCCCTGACAATTTCGTAGGAAGTGCCAACTGTTTTATCTATTTTTTTTGGTATGTTTGCATCATCATTAATAAGTTAATACATATACCGATATTGGTATTATATTATTACTAGCAGTCCCCCGCGGCTTTGCTCGCGAGTATTATTCGTAACTGATAATATTTACTTTAACTGAAAAACCTCTTTGTACACAAGATTGACACGTCAGTCATCAAGTGTTAGAATGTCCGAGCGGCTAGTTGAACTAACTCTGCAGCAGGATAAGTAGCTTTAGCTGCCCACGTGAAAAGCCAAGCCTTAAGTTTGCTCCTGCCAATAAAAGCGAATTCGCCTTGGCCTTATTTAAATATCTGCAAATTTCACGTTGTGGGGTAGTTACTGACACCTAAAGGTAAGGGGTTAATCGAATGGAAAACGTCTGATTTACCTTGTGCAAAACTATTGGTGACGGTGCCCTCAATTACATATTTTCAAAATATTCACTTGAAGTTTAATGCCATTAGAAAGTTTTGGTGGGAAAAAGGTTTCGCGGAAACGTATTTAGTGCCCCAACCTTGAGATTAGTGAGATGATATATGTGAGCTGATGTAGAAGTACCTAAGTGGAAAGTGAACTGCATAATCCATTTTACTCCTTACGACGTTCTCTTTCGTTGTTTATTTACTTTCCTCTCTCTGCTTGTCGGTAATGTTGTATCTGGATATTGTTTTCTACACTATTGATGATTATTGTGATTTTAGGTGAATAAAAACAAGGTCTTATCACTGTATATAAGCCGATGGTGCACTGAGTTGCTGACTACCGCGGGCGTGGCTAATAATTGTACAGACCCGTCAATCTAGCGCGGCCGATGCATTAAGTTGAAATTGAGTTAGTAACACCCCGCCTTCTGCCGTCGATGGCGGTCTGCTGCCCCGACCTAGTGACCCTACTTAAAATCCCGCTTATCCACCGCATTTAACGTCGCGCCGTCGAACAACTTCACTCGCCCCGTCGTTGTTACTCAGCTGATCGGGTCGTCTTGTCAGCGGTCTGCCGCCCTGACCTTCGACGCCCGAACCCCCGAAGACTCCCCCGACGCGCGACCTCGCGAAACCTCCTTCGGCCGCGGTCCGTTAAGATCTCGTCGTTGTTACTCAGCTGATCGGGTCGTCTTGTCAGCGGTCTGCCGCCCTGACCTTCGACGCCCGAACCCCCGAAGACTCCCCCTACGCGCGACCTCGCGCAACCTCCTTCCGCCGTGGTCCGTAAGTTCTCCCTTTCTCTCCCCACACTGTCCGAAAACCCTCCACCGGTCCCGGTATTGGTAATCCGGCCAATGGGAAGAGAGCATTCAGAAACAGCCCCGCCTACCGAAGCCAACCCTGTAGTACACCATCGTCGCATTTATTTAACTCAATTTGCATATTTTGTTTCAAAACCTGGACAATTATCATTTGTTTACTTAACTTACATTACTTATTTAAAATAACATATTACTCTAGCCAAAAGTCTAATTCATATTATTTTTCATAGTCTCTAAGCCTCGTTGCTATAGGCTGCTGCACCCCCTCCCCCTTCTGGGCAGAGTGGTCCAGCGTCCAGCGGAAGCGGAGGGGTGTGAGAAGAGTAATGGGCAGGATGGCGCCACTGCTCCTACGACACCACCTGCTATGCTGGCCCGAGGGACTGGTCCAGATTCTCACATATTTCTCTTATTTAACCTCAACTCAATAAAAATCCTCGTAGCATATTTTGCATTGCAGATTCGGTATCGTGACGCGATACCGAATCGAATGAATGGTCACATAACCAGGCAATTACAATTTCGCAGATTACCCTAAATAATTATAAATTTTACTTAATACCTTCCTACACCAATACCTGCACGTTACACCATTTTATACGACTACATGTAAATTGCACTAATTCGATCTGCGATGTAGTTTTTGTGTGTCAGAATTGAACCTTCCCATGCAGCATTTAACGGAATTCGAGCCCAGAACTTCCCGGAATGTAGACCAGAACGTCGAAATAATCCATGAAAATAAAATTTAATAAAAAAATTAAATAGTCATTTCCTGGGCTCATAGAAGTTGTACAACACCACGTCTCGATATGTTACTGTAGAGTGATACTCTTGTATAAGTTATTTCTCGCTGCTCGTACTTGCTTTTCGGATCGTCTGCCTTGAAAGTTTACAAACTTGGTTTTAATATTACTAGTCAAGTTATCTTATGAAGTAAAAAAAGTAACATATAATTTTTACTTACTTACGTAAGCATCTCTCTGACGCGATCAACGCCTAAATACCTCTACTGGTTGGATAGATATCGTGGATTGATGAAAAACTAATTTTGTGCTTTTTCACCCTTTTGATTGTCGATCTTTTCGAAATATTTTAAATTCACACCTTAGACATTTGTATAAGTATCCAGTTGAAGTGCAAATCATGACGCTAGCCCGTTCAGTCGAATCAAAATCAATTATTCATTAAAAAAAAAAAAAAAAAAAAAAAAAAAACATTTGACCACTGCACAGTACCGAGAGTTCGAATTTTGAAAAATCTTAAAACCATGTTGCTATCATTTCTGTAAGCATCATCCTGATGCAAAAATAAACTGTATATCTCGACGGGTTCCATAGATACCGAGGATTTTTCTAAAACACATTCGAGGTCTTCTCACCTCCTAAGATAGCGAATTTCGAAAAAAACTTTAATTCCGTTTTAGAATACTTTATTGGTGTATCGTGGACATGAAAAATACTACAATAGCCCGCTGAGCTCAAGATATATCGACGGATAATTGAAAACACATTTTACTACTTTTCACTTCCTTCAGTGGGGAATTTCGAAAATTCATGAAATTACTTTTCAGGTATTTGAGTAAGCATCAATCTTAAACAAAAATCACGTCGCTATATAAAAATCAATGGGATCGGTATAAATATCGATTGTGAATCGAAAACACATTTTACCATTTTTAAAATCCTCTTTAGGGCCGAATCCGGTAAATATATTTTAATAGTACTTGGGATATTTACAAAAGCATCAATTTAAAGCAAAAATCACTTCGGTATTCCGATTGGTTCGATAGATATGGAGGGGTAATCGAAAACATATTTCACGTATTTTCACTCCTTTAGTTAATTAATTTCGAAACGTCTTGGAGATCTGTCATAGACATTTCTATACGTTACCAATTAAAGTAAAATTCACGATGATAGCCAATTGTGTTACGAAGATATGGACGATCCATGAAAAACACATTTTGCCCCTTTTTACTGCTTGGGGGTTGAATTTCAAATAACCCTAAATATAACGTTTTGGGTATTTACGTAAGCAACATTTTGAAGTGAGTACCAACTCTTTATCCCGAAGTATTCGATAGATATCGATAGTTATTCGGAAACACATTTAAGGTATTTTCACCGCCTTAAATGTAGAATTTCGAAATGTTCTTACATTGGCCAATACACCTTTTCATGAGAGTCCTATTAAATTAAAAAGCGATGTTAGGCCGTCGGGTTAGAGCTCTAACAACGTTCCTTTGGAAACACATTTCACCACTTTTCACCGCCTTAGAGGCTGAATTTAGAAAAAATCCGTTCTTAGTGCTCGCCTACGACCTGAGGGGAACCCACACAAAAGATTTCACGATTCTAGGTTCAGTGGTTTGGGCTGCAGTTTGATATGTCAGTCAGTCGGTCAGTCAGCGTTCGTCTTAATATACAAAATGAAGTGTCCGGACTGACTCACGCACTTATCAACGCACGACCCAAACTGCTGGACCTAGAACCATGCCCTGTAGGCACCCACTTTGAATGCATTTTTCGAAATTCGATAATTAAGGGGTGAAAAGGGGTGACGTTTGTTTAAAAATAATCGCTGATATCTCATTAACCAGGGAAGCTATCATAATTTTTTAATTACAAAATATTGCCCAAAAAAATGCACATTTGCAACTTTTTCGATTTTGCGGAGTTCAAAAACTAAGGGGGTGAAAAGCCGTAAAATGTGTCCTTCATTAAGCCGTGATTTCTCCTAAACCATTTCAGATAGTGAGGTGATTATTTTCTTTAAAATGGTTTTAAGTAAAAAACTTAAAAGTATTTATAGAAATTTTCGAAATTGGTCCTTGAAAGCTCCTAAAGAAAAAAAAATTTTTTTAAACTAATCCCACTTGTCTCCTAGAGTAGTGGAAAAATTGAATTGGTTTATGCTTTAAAATAAAGCTTACGTATATATCTAAAAGTTATTTCAGGATTTTTTGAAATTCGTCCTTGAAAGCTGTTAAAAATAATAAACTGTGTTTTCTAATAATCATCTGTACCGCTTATACCTGTTGAGGTATCGAGATGATTTTTGATAAGAATGAAGCTTATATAAAAACATCTACAAATCAAATTCAGGATTTTATGAAATTCGAAAATTAAGTAGGTGAAAGCAGTAAAATGTTACAGTATCCCGAAAAGAGAGAATAATCATTGAGAAATAACTCAACAGTTGTTTCTTTTTGACAACCTACTCATAAATAATGAGAGAAAGTCCCTCCGCCGGACAAATTCAAAGTGACAATTTAAATATGTTAAACATCACTAGTTGTATCACGTTATCTGTCCACGACTATACACAAAACACATGCATAGCATGAATACAAACATTCACGACCTCACATTCATTACTCCCCCTATGTTACAACCGAAATGATGAAAATATATTTCCCTCCCTGACTTTATACGGCTGAAAACTATGTGTACACGTCCATGTTTTCTTCCTATTTATTTGATTTTCGTGTCCTCGAACAGCACACGGCCTTGGCAGAGTGAGTGAGAGATTTTGGTTAGCGCTTAACTTCGAGGTCTTTAGCGCTGGTGAGGGGTGACATGAGGTAAGAATGGAGCACCATCGGAATGAAAGGGCGGGGGAAATAGGAAATCCACATGCGAAATATCAGGGGATTGACCCCGCTTGGGTATCGAACCCGGACCACCTTGGTAGGAGGCGAGAGGTCTCGTCCACCGCGGCCCCTTATGGCCTGTTTAAAGAACCATCCCAGCATTCACCTGGAGTTATTTCGAAAAACCCTGGAAAACCGAAATCAGGATGGCCGGAGCCGGGGATCGAACCCGGAGCCTCCCGAATTGCGAGAGGAGTGTTTTAGGACTGCTCCACCACGATCGCTTATGCTATATAAGAACACGAAATGTTATTAGCCAAAGCATTGACAGCTCAATTTTTCGGTGATAATTATTTGAAATAAATAACTCTCGAATGAGTTGTGACAGTATTCGTAACTTTACCGTTTGCATCAACTTCCATAAGAAGAGGTGTAACCCCTGGTATCTCAATGTAGGGATATTCCACGGTACGTTACTTTAATTTGTGTGACCCCGATATACGAAACTATCATGGCTCATGTTGCGCGAATGAATTCATGCCTGCCTCTCTGATGCACATTGGCGTCGGTTGCCAGCGTGTGACATAACTAGGTCGTATGTTAAATGAAGCACATTTCTCCAGAGAGTTCTGACGTGCTAAATACTGGACGGCTCTTCGCCGTTTTGTTCCGTTGTGGTGTCCAGGGAAATCATTCTGGCCACGCTATGACTGGGTGGTGGAAAAGAGGAGGGAGGGGGGTATGATAGGAAAGAGGGCGTTCGTTTTATGTGGAGTTCATAAGGAGGTTACCGTTAGTAAATGAAACGGACACATAATATTCACAGTATTCATTCCAAGTATCAGGCCTAAAATATAAGTCTCACGGGAAAAATAACCGCTATAAAACTCTGTATAAACGAGATATTCGCTAAGGGTAATGTGAAAAAAGAGTGTTTTTACTTTTAAATAACGCTTCGCTATGGGGAAATGAATAGGCACACTTTATATTTGCGCGGGTGTTATGTCTGTCTATCTCCCATTATACGCGCACATAAATAAAAGTAATGTAGGCTAATTTTTTTTTTTATTTTACGGTGACGTTCATGCAAGTATTAAACGTGGAATTTTAATTAGGCTTTATCATATGACAAATTTATCTTGTACGCCTGAAATTTCATTAATTTTTGCAGTGTATTTAATTCAGTATTTAAGGCCACCGGTTTCTATTTATTCTGTGTTTGCGACTGTAATTTGTTAACATACTGAAAGTGAGCAGATATCTCAAAACCGTTACATATAAATTTTGTAAATTGTTTGCAGTATGTAGCATAATTTTTGAAAACGTAAATTATTATAACTTTCGTTACTTATAAAATTAATTAAATTTTCATAAAGTCAATAATGAGACAAAATTATACTAACATTAGTTGTGAAAAAATTAAGCTGCTTAGTACAAACTAATTCCAAAATTTCTACGTATCGGTTTTGTAATACATGCTCCCTTTCAGGATTTTAAATAACTAAAACAACATAATAGGGCCCCGTGGCCACCACTGCGAAAGTTTAAAAAAAGGCAACCTAATTTTGCGAAGGATGTTTATTCTTAAAATTCAATTGAGCAGCCAGAGAATTCAAGGTATTAATTACATATAACAAGTTATATGTAATTAATGAACTTGAAAATAATCTTCATAACTGAAAGACATAATTTTTTTTTGTTTGAAAAAATGTTAACTGTAAAGCACAGTCAAAAGCGCTGCATGAATAACTTCCGGTTTATGAAGTTGTTTTCTGTGCCATAACGTAACAAGAATAGTTTTTTAATAACCTGTTTCTAGCGAACTTCATTCCGCATCTTGGTGTTCCGACCAGCTGTGTCTCAGCCTGAAGACGGGGATGGATGGCAATCCCCGAAACGTTGCATTTTTTCCTTCGTTTTTACTTGTGTTATTTTTTTTTATTGTCTGTGTTTGTTGTCCACTGTTCACTGCATGTTTGTCTATTTCCATCTCTTTTTCATATTGGGAATCTGGTTCTATATTTATGTTTGTCTTTTGTATCTGGGTGGTGTGTAGATATTCGACTGAGTTCTATCTCTAGAATTATTTTTTGTCTAATGTATCAAATATTAAAAAAAAAAAAAAAAAAAAAAAAAAAAAACGCTGACAGAATTCCTCTGGGATTGTTTTTTTTTCTTGTTAGTTTTCGTATTTTGTCATTCAATACAGGTTTGATGAGCAAAACATGAGCAATGGCGCATGTCCACAAACCACTTAATTCTAACCTGTTATATTACCTACGATTTGATAACTTTTTGTCGTTAATATGGAAATAGAATAATAACGATGAAACAAAACATATTAAACATTTAGGATGTTCCAGAAATAATTTAAGTGCACCCTTGAACTATTTTTGAAAGCGTCAAAGATGAATAACGTTAAAGAATGTTTTTTTATTTGAAAGCAGTCTTAAATCACAACTACATTTAAATAAGTACATAATTTTGCTACTGTAAGAAAAAATAATATATTTGCAGGGGCAAGCACCTTTATTTTGGCAATCACGTATGTGATTGTGTAAGGAATAGTAATGATTTTACAAATAAATATTAGCTTGGTAGAAATTCATTTATATAGTTTAATTCCGTTTCATTTATAAACTCCATACATCTTACAACGCTTAAAGCACCTGGTCAAAGTGCACAAAGTAGCGGTTGGCATTGCAGTTAGAGAGCTCGCATCCCCTTTAAGTGGCCCGGGTTCGATTCCAGACGAGGCCGATACCCGATTCTTCGAAAGTCGGAAACTTGATAAACTTCCGCCGGCTGGGTTTTTCTCAGGTTTATCCCGTTTCCCTCGACCTTCGCATTTCGTCGCTTCCGCATCGTATGCTACCTTTCATGTCATCCTTCAGGGTTCAGATGCCAATTAGATCAGAATCATGCTCTAGGATTGTGATGCCCTCTTCATACACTGTGAAAAAAACTTCCTAAATAGACATTGAAGTTACTAACCCATGCACATTATAGGATTCTTAACATACTTTATAGCTTGTAAAGAGAGAAAATGTTCAACACTATATCTAGAGATAATGGTTTATCGATGTTTGCAGGATTTCAACACACGTTCAGCTTATTAGATTATTGCTGGCTTTCACTTGTATGTGGAGCAGTTTTCCAGTTTCACTGAGCCAGTAAGAATCCCGAATTCCGTTATTGTAAGATTGTATACTTGTTGGTCTGCAGACATCTACATTGTGTCAGAAGTATATCACCCAATCATATATGCTGCAAGAAACTACAGCGATTTCAAGGGTATGTTGGCTAAACATTTTTGCTATATACCACCACTAAAGGTGTTTATTGCAAACCAATAACAGGCATCACGTTTTACGATAGCGGGATTCTTACTGGCTCAGCCAAACATGGAAACAGCTTCACGTACAAGAGAAAGCCAGTAACGATGTAGTAAGCTGAACGTGTGTCAAGTCAAGTTTTCTCGCTATAAACCATCGTCTCTAACTATCATCTCTTTAACTATTACTGTACAAGACTGGTTACATCAGTTTACATTTGACTATTTTCTAAGAACGTGTAAAGACGTTGCCATTAATGTTTAGGATACCATTAAACCATGCCTTCTTTATTTACATTCCTACGCATCGGTATTGTAAGATTACACTATTTATTTTATTGAAATGCTGGTTGGGAGATGACTTTTTTTCTGACGTAGCAAAAGTTCAATGAATGAAATGTCTGCGTCAAGCAGGATAACCTGTCCAACGCGTATTCATCGTAGGCTCTGAAACACAGGCTCGGAAAGAACTCCACGGAATGCGACGGGGACGGAAGGGCTGGAAGCTGTCGTGTGCCTCTGAAGGAATGAAGGAAGTAGGTCGCTCGAGCGGATTCTTCTCCTCCCTTGGGGTCGACCCGCGCGGGTAGAAGGAACACGGTGTTGTGTGTCGCTCGGCGCAAGGCATTCTACGGCAGCAAGGGCAGAAGAGAAACTTTGGTGACGCATTCTGCCTTCTCATTTCGTTTCTCTCTCTCTCTCTCTCTCTCTCTCTCGCTTTCCGACGAGACTTCTTGCCTTCGGGAGCTTCGTGATTCAGCTGGGAGCTCGGGGCATTCGCTACACCAGTTACAGCTTAAGGATGTTCAAGTGCGATAAAATCATAATTTAATATGTTTATGAAATATTGTTAGTTTTGCAAACGAAACTTGTGAGTACATTTTCCTCTTACAAAATAATTTTAGCTGTCATAGTTTTCTCATAACGGAGCGTCAAAGTCAAAATTTGCATGTTCTGCTGCCATGCAAATAGTGACAACCAATTAACTTACGTAAGTGAAATAATTCACGGTGAAATAACATTCCGTAACATGCTGAAATTAAAAATAAAAATTTAAAACAGTTATTTAAAACAATCCAATATTACTTTTAAATGCAAATAATTTTTATTTTTTTTTATATTTACGAGCAGGACATTGTAGCCTGCAATGTATTTATCCACTGTGATTTGTTTGAGCCTGGTGTATCAGTTGGTTTTAGTGTAGTCCTTAAAACGGAAACATGCAAAATAGGACTTTAGCCATTACGCGAAAACTATGAGAGATTAAAACAATTTCATAAGAGCCAAATTTAGTCACATTTTGTGTCTAAAATAAGAAAAGAAATATCTGGTCCAAATAAAAATAAAAAAATTGCTATGAAAATTGTGGTAGACCGCGCCCTTAAGGGCCCTGTACAGCTGCCGCTCGAACATTTGTGCAGCGTGTAAGGCGAAAGTTTTTATAATAGATACTACTAAACGTGAGTTTGATATATTTATCTGCAAAAAGAAAACACATTTAAAACTATGCTTCCCTATTTTTGTTTTTTAGATATCATGCTTAGAAACACTGTTTCAAGGCACCTCAAAATGGCCGGAAATAGCTTCCTCATGCTGCTGTCATATAAAAATTACCTAAGGCCGAAACACTGTACGCGTTTTCATGGCCCGCACGTAAAGGCGATATTGTTGTTGACGCACGAGAAAGTCTAGACCTTACCGCCTGCCAGTTTCCGTACCGTAAAGTGAGGTTTCTTTGCACCCCCCCAATTAATTTATTTTTAAATACAAATTCTAAAACACTATTTGCAATAAAGAAATGTCATTTATGACTGCTGTGTACGGTGAAATTTTAATCACGTTAAGGCCTCGCTCTCTAGTTTAGCAGTGGCTTAGAAAATATTTTTTGTAACGCAAATTAATACATATATCAAAAATTCCTTTGGCAGTTTTAACACTTATATATAAACGTTTGTATATGAATTTTTCTGTTGTAATACACCAAACAGATTTTTAGATTTTTACTCCCGAAACAGTACACATTTTGTTGTGAAAATAAGCCAAAATGAAGCAAAATAATTTTTTACTCGCAAACGGTAAATAATTTAAAAAACGCTCAGGCAAAATTGTGTATCGTATGACTGTACACTGTCTCAGATTTTTTCAAAGCATTTGGTTGAAAAATATTTGAGTTATTTGCAATTGTTTGAAATAAACGAGCGATCATGGCCATAAAAAGACGCTAACAGTTATTTTAAACGAAAATTTGTGGTGTAATGTTTCCCCATAATATTACGGTAACTCAGAAGCGGCATGTAGCGTGTGCTGTGTTGGGAGTCTCTAGCAAGATATTTTCTGTACGGGATGGTCCGAATTTTTTGTTACCCCTATCTGTTGAACTGAATTTACATATGCATATACTTTGTGTGTTTTCATATGGCTGATTCAAGTACGCACAGTAAAGCTCAACCCACTACTCGTGATCATTTGGACTAAAATTTCAAGTACGCATCTGTAGGCCCTTATTTCTTTGATAGCACGATCAAACAGCATTCATATCTCTCAATTGAGTATCTGTGAAAATCTTTGCAGTATTAATTTTTCTCTACATTTCATTACAAAAACTTGTATATTTCACATGAAAGCGGGTAAAATATCTAAACGTGTACAGTCCATTCACCAGGTGGGGGCAACAAGACATTCGGGCCACCATACAATCAATATTTGCGCTTATACGCATACGTCTGTAAATACGTGTTCTGGGCCCATTGTTTCTTTCTTGGAAACATAAAAAACTATTATCTGTAGACATATATATATTTACTTTAGTCCCATCGTATGTAATTAGAGAGAAAAAAAGTGAAACTGGCTAAAAATGGAATTTTAGTGCTTTGGCACCCAGTGTACTGAAGGTATAGGAGAAAAATACATCCTGGCGACTGTAGTTAGATCCCCGAGAAAATCAGCCGACCAACGGCATCGTCGGGCGCGATTATTCTCACATGCGAAAATCCGGGGACCGACCGCGCCTAGAATCGAACCCGGATCGCCTTGGTGGGAGTCAAGTGATCTGACCATTCGGCCACCGCGGCCACAACATCCCTTAAGTGGCGGCCTGCACCAGACTACAATATGCAGAGTTCGTTGGAAACTTTTGCCGAAAATTCGAAAATTGTGTTAAAAGGTACGTTTTTCTTCATGCGTGAAAGAGGGATGTGTTATAACGTTGCAAAAAAAAAATAATACTTTTTTTTAGATGTTAAAAATTAGCCGAGTCTTAATTTATGGCAAAGTAAATGGCATACTTCAGTTATGGATGCTGTAGGAACAACACTTTGCGAGACAATATTTTTCGAGGGAATCGATTTATACAGGGCGAGTCAAGACAGTGTGTGTTGACTTCGTGTGGTGATAGCTCACAAAAAAAGTCGAAAATTTGATTTCAATTCGTCCCTAAAATGAAAATTGTGAGAGTAATGCTATCCTGATAGTTGACTTAAAAATTAAATTTTAATTAAAATTTCAGAAACTCTTCACATTAAATAACGAAACTTTATACGGTGTCTAATAAATGACTTTACTTCACTATAAGGGATTTATTTTGGTCCCTGATTAATTTATATTTCCTGCCAGTTTATATCGTTCCGCCGATGTAAACACAAATAATGACATGTGCTTTTATTTACATAGGGTCGTGCAATGTTTACAACTACATTAAACTGCTCCGATAAATTTTAGCTACAATATCTACTCATTAAATGCACGGAGGCTGAATGTAAGATTTAAATAAAGTAATCTTAGTTATAAATACCTGCGAGTTAATGTCTGGTTTCTGTCCATCGACTAATCTAAACAACACGCACTATTGCCGTTACGCATCTCGTAAATGAGGGCATATTTTATTTGAATTTGTAACGCAAAACCGCCACTGCAACAGACATGACACACGCTATTCAATAATTCAAGTTTCGTTCAGTTATACTGCCACTAACATCGTCGACGCACTTCAGAAACAATAATTAACGTATTTTCTTAACATGTGAAATAAAAAGTATGTTGTTTTTACGCTGGCAAACGTAAAACATAATATACAGATTACCGATTGTTTCACATCATTTTGGCAATGATACTCAAAGTAATTTCCAATACTTTTGAATGTGTATATACTCAAAACGGGCAAACGCTCGCATATTATGCAACCAAATATGCAACTTGGCGGCGAGAACCTAACTCTGATGCCACCTGTCGGTGGAGTTTTGAACTGTCTGAAGCAAGGAGCAAGCGATAACGGCCACAGCGAGTCGAGGTCGACGATAGCGTCACATAATTCTCGCGCCAATCAAGTCTAATTATAATGTATGTATGAACGTCAATAAGATCATAAGTAAATATTTTGAAGTGTATTAAATACAGACAGGTCGAGTTCGTCATATGTTCTTTCACTAATATTGTATTCAAATAGGAAAATACACGGAACTACGTACAATAAATCGCTACCAACCATACAAGCAGTAAAGTAACTCTTGTTAGTGGTGATGTATATGCAGTAACGGCTAGTGATTTTTTT